>CAUYTI010107446.1:0-28913 GCA_963575145.1 Galago senegalensis
TGGTCCCAGCTACTTGGGAGGCGGAGGCAAGAGACTCGCTTGAGCCCAGGAGTTGGAGGTTGCTGTGAGCTGTAATGCCATGGCACTCTACCCAGGGGACAGCTTGAGGCTCTGTCTCAAAAAAAAAAAAAAAAAAAAGAACAAAATAGATTAATAAATTGTGGTATATGTATGTCAGGGAATATTATGCAGCCTTAAAAAGATGGAGACTTGGGGTGACACCTGTGGCTTAAAGGAGTAGGGTGCTGGTCCCATATGCCAGAGGTGGTGGGTTCAAACCCAGCCTCAGCCAAAAACTGCAAAAAAAAAAAAAAAAAGATGGAGACTTTACTTCTTTTATGTTTACATGGATGGAGCTGGAACATATTCTTCTTAGTAAAGTATCTCAAGAATGGAAGAAAATGTATCCAATGTACTCATCTCTACTATGAAACCAGTATATAATCACCCACACTTCCATATGAAAGCTATAACCCAACTACAGCCCAAGATGAAGGGGAAGAGGAGGGGGTAAGGGGAGGATAGGTGGAGGGAAGATAACTGGTGGGACCACACCTATGGCGCATTTTATAACGGTCAAATTTACTAAGTGTAGAGTATAAATGTCATAACACAATAATTAAGAAAGTGCAGTGAAGGCTATGTTAACCAGTTTGTTGTAACATGGCACTCTACCAAGGGCGACAAAGTGAGACTCTGTCTCTAAAAAAAAAGGTATCTCAAATTGTATATAAAACCAGCACATTGTGTCCCATAAATGCATTAATGTACACAGCTGTGATTTAATAATAAAAAAAAAGAAACAAAATTAATTAAGAGACTCACAAAAAAAAAAAAAAGATTTTCCACTCTGGTTTAATCTTCTGCATGAGCTCTACCCTAAACCGTTCCCACCCCATAATAACAGAATACAGAAATTATTTGTTTGGACCTAACTATTGGATAGACGTAATTCCCTCAACAAGGTTTCTCTTCTCAAGAGCAGTGATGTGACTTTTCATCTTTATCTGAATGTGTTCTCTGGACCAATTTCAATATGACTGCCAAGGCGAGTGCACCCACATTATATGTTAGTTTCTCTTTTCTTCCTTTTCCTCTAAAGATTTTCACTGATTACACTGGGACCTTAATGACGTAAATATATTTTATAGATGCAAAGGTGCATATAGTAGTAGGCACTATGATTCATTTGGGGAAGTTGTCTTTGGTAGTGAAAATACCTTAGTAAGTAAATTAGGGGGGGAAGTGAGACACTAGGAATATTGATTAAGAGAGTGCAAAGAAGTAAAACATATTCCTAAATTGTTCCACTGTTGAGCAATAAACTTGAAATTTGGTGAAAGGGAAGGAAAGAGAAGAGAAGAGAGGAAGAAGAAAAAGAGAAACAATAAAGCTCTGCAGTGCGTCCAAAGGACTCTTTAAAAACATGTGTGTCTGATGACAAAGTATTTTTTTTTCTGAGACAGAGTCTCATTCTGTCATCCTGGGTAGAGTGCCATGGCATCATCATAGCTCACAGCAGCCTCAAGCTCTTGGGCTCAAATGATCCTTTTGCCTCAGCCTCCTGGATAGTTGAGACTACAGCTGTCACAACACTCAGCTAGTTTTTCTATTTTTAGTAGAGACAGAGTCTCGATCTGTCTCAGACTGGTCTTGAAATCCTGACCTCAAGCAATCCACCTGCCTCAGTCTCCCAGAGTGCTGGAATTACAGGCGTGAGCCACTTCACTCAGCAACAAAGTAATTTTTTTTTTACTTTTTAATAAACCTTTACATTTGCCCAAGAGCTTTATAAATTCTGCCATATTCCTAGAAGTCCAGTGAGAACGATGTTTTTCTGTTTGCTTTGGTTTTATTTTTATATTAGGATCTCATAGTATAATGCTGATTGAAAACTACAGTAGTATAAGAATATTACGATTCCCTTTTGTAAAGAAATAAGCGGTATAGATATTTATGTATGTATTACTCCGTAATACGGGTAAATCACCCTGATCTGTGACTATTTAGGGGAGGAAAGTCGGGGCGGGAAAGGGAAGAACTTTCGCTTTTCACTTATGCATAAATAATTGTTTGAGAATGATCAATAGCATATTTTACTTTTGTAATTAGCCAAACGAACAAATGAAATAATCCCTTTCCTACTCACCTCACCAGGCTGCCAGGAAGATGAATTAGCGTAACCTATGTGAATGTGGCTTTAAACTGTCACTTTATAAGCGCTCTAGGAATTCAGAAGTGCTGAAAGCACATAAGGGATTACTTATGACACTGAGCAAAATATCCCATGACTTTAGCTCCTCATTTTATGATCATTAAAATGAGAGAGTTGGTCTAGATGGTTTCTTTAACTCCTGCTGCGTTCAGATTCTTCCTGGTTTGCCTCTGCTCCCTGGTTTTCCATCACTAGACTCTCAAAATCTCACCCGCCTGTCTTGCCAGCTTCTGCAGCTTGTCCTCAGAGCTCCCCTGGTGTGCAGCCTTGGACTTAGTGAGGAACTGGAGATTATTTGGCCTATGTTCAAGGAGGGGATGCTTTCTCGTGGGTACCTTTCCTGTCTGCTCACATCACTGGGTTGCCACAAGGCTGGGTTAGATGTCTGTGAACACCTTTAATGAACAGGACGATTTGAGAACTTCCTAGTACCTGTTCTTGCTTAGAGAAAGCTACTTAACCAGAGGACCATAGCCTGTGAGTTTTGTTTCTTGTTTTCTTTCCTTTTTCTTTGTATTCCTTTTTATTTATTTGGATTCCCATGGCTGCAAAATTTCTCCCTCCCTTCGTCCTCCTTCCCTTCTTCTCCTCTCTCCCTGCTCCCCTTACCTGCCACTTTCTTTCCACTGCATCACCCATTTATTTCTTGTCTGTTGGGTTTTGCCATATCACCTCCTCAGAGTGACGAGGTGAAAATGTGGTATTCCATATCACCAAATTCCTATTTCAGTTTGTTTTGTTGCATTTTAAGATTTTCATGGTGAACTGACTTTATTAGGTTTGACTTACAGAGGATAAAATGCACACATCTTAAGTATTAAACTTGAAGGAACTTGACACATCTGTACACCTGGGAGACAGCAATTCAGATTAAGACAGAGAACATTCCTACCACTTTGGAAAATTTCCTCCTGCCCCTTCCCAGTTGCTTCTCTGCCAAGACCACAATTATTCTCATCACTATCACCATGTATTAGTTTTGTTTTTTAAAAAAAACTTAAAAAAATATTTTTGTACAGCTGGGATCCAGCTATGCTGCCAAGACTGGTCAAACTCCTGGCTTCAAACCATCTTCACAATTCAGCCTTCCAAAGTGGTAAGATTACAGGTGTGAGCTGCTGCACCTGGCTAGTTTTTCCCTTTTTCAAATCTTACATGAATGAAATCATATAATAAGTATTCTTTATGTCTGGATTATTTCACTCAACATAATGTTTTAGGGGGTGATCACATTGCTGTCTGTATTTATGGTTCTTTTATGTTGCTAAGAAGTTTCTCATCCATGATTTCGAGAGCACAGGTTATTTATTATTACTATTTGTTCTTGGCTGAAGGACATTTTGGCTCTTTCTGGTTACTAATTAAAAGTGCTATGAACATTCTTATACAAGTCATTGGGTGAACGTCTGTTTTCATTTCCTGCCTAGGAGTGGGATTTCCATGACATGAGATAGGTATCATTTAAGCCTGTTAGAAACTAACAAACGGTTTCCCAGAGCATTTCAACCAATTTATGCTCCCACCAGCATTTCAGAAGAGTTCCGAGCAGTCTACAGCCTCAAAAATGCTTAGGATCATTAGTGTTTTAATATTTTTATCTTAATTCAAAAAGTGACATATTCATTTCATGTGCTTTAACTTATCACAAAATAAGGGATTAAAAACTGCACAACAATCATCAGAGTAAAAAAGTAACTCATAGAATAGGAGAAAATACTTGCAAATCATAGACCTAAGAAAGAATTATATCCATACTATGTGAAGAACTCCTAAAACTCAACAACAAAAAATAACCCATGTTGCCAGATCTCTGCACTCCCACGTTTATTGCAGCACAATTCACAAATAGTCAAGATATGGAATCAACCTAAGTGTCCATCAGTAGATAGATGGATAAAGAAAATGTAGTATGTGTAGTGCCTGTGCTTCAAAGCAGTAGGACGCCGGCCCCATATACCTGAGGTGGTGGGTTCAAACCCGGCCCTAGCCAAAAACTGCAAAAAAAAAAAAAAAAAAAGAAAAGAAAGAAAATGTAGTATATGCACACAGTGGAATACACGTCAGCTTTAGAAAAGAAGGATATTTGTAACAACACAGGTGAACTTGGAAGACATTAAATGCAAACAGGCCAGCACAGACAAACAAATGCTGCCTGCCCTCACTCTCTGTGAAGTTTAAAAAAATTGATCTCACAGAAAGAAAGAGTAAAATGGTGGTGACCAGAGGTGTGGTGCCCGCTGGGGGCATCCCATCACCATGCAAATAAAAGCATTCAGGACCACAGATTCAAGGTACAATGCTTGCAAGAAGGGGGCTTCCCATATTCCAGGGAAAGTGCCTCGAGTCACCTCTACCATAGCCTTTTATTGAAGCATTATACAATAGGTGGGGGGCCCATTATACAACAGGCATGGGGCCCATTATACAAAAGGTGGGGGGCTTATTATACAACAGGTGTGGGGCCCACGCACAAGAGCTACATGCTTAATGATCACTCTGTACTCTTTCCATCTGGACTCGACTCCCACCCTGCTGCACCACGAATATCCAATGTATAATACCTGCTTGCTAATTAGCGACCAGTCTTAACTCATTAACGCCTGCAGCTGCTTGAGGGCTTGTCTCCAGGCTAGGAGATTGTCCTGCTCCCAGCACCTCCCTCAAGAGCTGGTGACCGCTTCTACAAACTTGGTCTTGTGGTCTCCTACTCAGAGGGGTGGTGGTGGGTGGGTGGGGAGAGGTTGGTTTGATTTAGATACAAAATTTCATTTAGACAGGTGGAAGAATTTTAAGAGATCCATGCACAATGTGGTATATATAGTTGTTAGCATATTGTCTTCTTGACAAATGGGAAGAAAATGGTTATAAAGTGTTCTTAGCACAAAAATGATAACTACGAGAGGTAATGCCTGTGTGAATTAGCTAGATTTCATCATGCCATAAGGCATATATACTTGGAAACATGATGTTGCACATGAAAAATACATACAATGTGATCTGTGCATTTTTAAAAACTGATTAAAAGATAGACAAAGAAGGGTGGTGCCTGTGGCTCAAAGGAGTGGGGCGCCAGACCCATACGCCCGAGGTGGTGGGTTCAAACCCAGCCCCAGCCAGAAACTACAAAAAAAAAAAGACAAAGAGCTTGAATAGTAATCTTCTCCAAAGAAGATAGCCTATAAGCACATGAATAGATGCTTAATATCACTAATCATTAGAAAAATGCAAATCCAAACTATCACGGGACACTACCTCATATCCATTGAGGTGCTTACTACCAATAAAACAGAAAATAGCCAGTGTTGAAAATGTGGAGAAATGGAGCCCTTGTGTTGGTGGGAATGAAACATGGTATACCTGCATGGAAAACCGCGTGAGGTTCTTCAAAAAGTTAAACATGGACTTGCTGTATGATCCTCAAATTTTACTTCTGGCTGTATTCACAAAGCACTGAAATCAGAGTCTCCGAGAGTTAGGTGTATGCTCACATGCATACTAGCACTATTCACAACAGTGAAAATGCAGCAGAACCCAAGTGCCCTTCAACAGTTGAATGGATTACAAATGTGGTATGGCCATACGAGGAAATATTATGCAGACTTGGAGCCCTAGCATAATGGTTACCGCACCAGCCATATACACCAAGGCTGGCGGGTTCGAACCTGGCCCAGGCCTACTACACAACAATGACAACTGCAACAAAAGAATAGCCTGGCGTTGTGGCAGGTACCTGTAGTCCCAGCTACTTGGGAGACTGAGGCAAGAGAATCGCTTAGCCCAAGAATTAGAGGTTGCCACAGCACTCTACTGAGGGTGACATAGTGAGACTCTATTTCATAAAAAGAAAAAGAAAAGGGAAAAAATATTATACAGCCTTAAAAAGGAGGAAAATTCTATAATATGCTGAAACATAAATGAACCTTGAAGACATTATGGTAAATGAAACAAGCCAGTTACAAGAAGAGAAACGCTGAGTGATTCTACTTATATGAGGTACTTAGGGTGGTCAAAGTCACAGAGGCAGACAGTAGATGATGGACCTCAGAGGCTGGGAGGGAGGAAGGGGAGTTATTATTTAATGGGTACAGGGTTTCAGCACTTCAAGATAAAAAGAGCTATGGGGAAATGTGGTGGTGATGGCGTCACAACCTTATGAATGTAATTCATACCACTGAGCTGCACACTTACAGATGCACAGGATTTGGCCAGCTTCTCACCAGGCTTATTAGCTGTGGGGCTTTAAGGCAGATACTGGTAAATACCAAATTAGAAAACATGGACACCTCCTGAAGTACCCCAGTTGTTGCTGTGACGGGTACAGCTGGAAATGACACAGTAGGATATTATTCATTCCCAAGATTTGAGCCAAAGCTTGCTCTGGACAGGTTATGAAGTAAATTTTTATGTACAGAGTTTATTCTTGAAAGCACAGATGTAGCTAAGCCAAGGCCCCAGGCAAGCTGGCAGCCCGTGTCACTGGCAGCCTCCCTTGGCTTCTGAACCGACCCTCCTGCAGAGATCCCATGGAAGCATTTAGTTTTCTGAGCTTTCTAACCTCTTTAGGAAAAACAGGAGAAAGATAGGAAAGAAATTATTGTCATTTACCTTCATGTCTGAAGATTATTGGCATCCTGAATGCTCTCAGGCCTTTTAATTCTGAATTTTAAAAAATGCCTTACCCTTTGCATACACAACAGATAAATTTTCTTTTAATCTTGGAAAGTTTCTGAGTGAATATTAAGAATTTATTTTGAGGGTGAGCGACTATGGAGTTATATCATTTTCTTCTTTTCTAATGCTTCCAAACATTTGTAAAAATTTGAAAAGTAAAAAAATGGGTAGACTTTGTTTTCTGGCTGAAGGAGAGGTGGGGCCTTGGCACTGACAGGGGCAGTGGGAGGGCCGTGCTTGTTTCAGGTACTCCCCAGAGTGGGAGGAACTGGGTCTCATCTGCCACCCTAGGCGCTGCCATATAGGCCTTGTGGGACAGGATTTCAAGGAGAGCTATGGGTGCCATCTGCCACATGAGGCTCCAGGAATGGGACAGCTGGTGACGGGCCCCAGGGTCCCAGTTGTTTCAGCAATCCTAGCCCTGGCTGATGTTGGCACGCCACCTTGGAAGATTCAGATCTAGAAAGTGGAGGCTGAGGATGTTTGTGTGTGAGAGTGTGAGGGTGTGGCAGAAAAGGTTACCAAGCAGGTGCAGAAAGGCTGTCGTCATGAGCTCAGGGTCAGTAGAGGCTCTTTGCTCTGTTTCAGCGCCTTACACAGGGTATATAGTTACCAATTGCACGGAGGAAAGATGGTGAAAATCAGTGGGTGTACAGTCTAACTTGGCTGGTTCCCCCTTAGGGCTTTCTCCCCTGCAGAAACTCCCAGTCATTTGGAAAAACAGTTTCTCCAGCACTGGTCAGCCTGAACACCAGAGGCAAGTACAGGTCTTCTGCAAGACCAGTTTAGAAGCTGCAGGGAGCCCTCTTTTTAGGCAGCAGACTATGTGTGCTACAGTAATTTTCTATAAAAATTAGGAAATAGAGGCTAAATGCAGTGGCTTGCACCTGTAATCTCAGCACTCTGGGAGGCCCAGGTGGGTAGATTGCCTAAGCTCAGGAGTTTAATACCAGCCTGAGCCAGAGAGAGACCCCATCCCTGAAAATAACCGGGCATTGTGGCAGGTGCCTGTAGTCCCAGCTACTCGGGAGGCTGAAGCAAGAGAATCACTTGAGCCCAAGAGTTTGAGTTGCTATGAGTTATGATGCTATGGCACTCTATCTAGGGCAACAAAATGAGTCTCTGTCTCAAAAAAAAAAAAAAACTAGGAAATAGGATTTGTGCTGCTCCACTGGGAAGAGGAGTAAGCACCTGACTCTGGGCCTCAGCTCCATCCTGAGGCCCAGGGAGTGGCCCCTGCAGGGTTTGCTCTAGCCAGAGGGCCAGTCGCTCCTGGACCCACTGCAGCAGTTCTTCTCCAAATAACCCACAAAGGGTGGCTTTATTCTGGGTGAGAAGTCGGTGTTCTAATGATCATGGTCATGATGTGGTTGAGAGCTGACGTGGATGGCATCCTTGCAGGGCTTCCAAAGTTTTGAAGCACTTCATTATTACCAAAATGTTCTAACATAAATCAAAGCTGAAAGACTTTCACAAAGGTGGGATAGTTTTGCCTGTGTACCTGTCATCTAGAGTCCATCATTAACATCCACCATCCTTGCGTTATCATATATCTCTACCTTTACCCATCTCCCTATCCCTCCATTAATTCAATTCATCTTAGAGTTTCGATTCATTTCAGAGTAAATTGCAGACATCTATACAACACATCTATCTAAATACTACAGCATTCACATTCTTTTCTGAAGTTCAATAATTATGTACAGCACCTTTTTCTTTTGAGGTAAAATCTGCATGCGAGGAAACACTCAAATCGTCAGTATGTATTAGATGAGTTCTGACAAACACTGACAAAGATACAGAACATTCTGGTCACCTTAAAGTTCCCCGTGCCCCTTACCTGTCAATTTCTACTCCATCCCTAGGCAACTATGGCTCTGAATTTGTTCCACTGCAGATTAATTTGGTGTATTCCAGAACTTCCACTGATGGACTCAGAAAATACGTGCTCTTTTGCGTAAGGCCCCTTTCACTCCATAAAATATTTCTGAGGTTCATCCATGTCGATTTTCTGTTTCCCTTTGCTATTCCATTGAATGACTATACACGTATCATCGTTTATTAATCTCATCTCATATTGATAGGTACTTGAATGTTTCTAGTTTTTGCTATTATGAATAAAACTGCTCTGAACATTCTTGTATTTTGTGGATACATGTTAAAATTTCTCTTGGTTAAATGCCTAGGAGTTACTGAATCATAGAATAGGTAGCTGTTTGGTTTTATAAGAATCTGCCAGACTTGTTTCCAAGTTGATACCATTGTACTTTCCTAAAATTAATGTATGAGAAGGGAGAAAGCTTTTGTTACTTCTAAAGAAACCTCTCTATGTACATGTGAACTCTTATGGCTGATGCCTCTTGGGACATGAGCATGGATACAGGGACACTTCTCCACCATGAAGTGGCTGCTTCACCACCATGAACTTGGGCTTTAGGAGGAAGGTTAATTGTGAAAGGAATCCTAAGACCAGCAGGAGCTCCTGTCAGGCCACAGATACTCAACTGAGCAGGGCATAGGAGGCCGTAAACCAGGCATCCTCAAACTATGGCCCATGGGCCACATGGGGCCCACCTAGGACGTTTATCCCGCCCACCAGGTGTTTTTGCCACCACTTCCTGTCCTGCTTAGCAGCCGACTCATCCCTGGGCCTGTAATCTGGCCCTCCAACAGTCTGAGGGGCAGTGAACTGGCCTCCTGTTTAAAAAGTTTGAGGACTCCTGCCCTAGGCTCTCTGGGAGGGAAATGTCTCATTGGTGAATTACAACACGTGTGCCTATGGGGTAGGCAAGTAATTTCTTTGTTCTTTCTTATTAGCCCTGAAGATAAATCTGGAGAAACACAGATTTTAGTAAACTTAATAGTTAGGAGTACAGTATTAATGCCAAGAACCAACCGGTTAGCATCACTTTTGAGCTTGTGGGCCAAGGTGTGCAATCAAATGCAGAGAAGCTGCCACCAGTGGTTTTCCTGGGGCAGAGATGGGCTCTCTGTTTACTTTCTCTCTAATCCAGACCATATGCTTAGCTGAGCAGCCTTCTTCTTATCTCTTTGAATGACATTGTCCTTTGCTCAACAATTTCCTAAACATTCTTTAGATAGGAATTTTATGGGTATCCTTCATTGGGTTAGGATTAAAATTAATAAATTTAATGGTTTTATTGCAAAATCTTGCCTTTGTTTCATTTTTAAGATGACACAATTATGATATGCAAGTCTGTGTCTCCTCCCTTTATATCAAATGAGCAAACATCTGGGCACTAAACAGATGGTCATACAGTTGGTTCCATGTTGGTGAGTACAGCAACCTGAGAGCCTCTTATCTGAAATAGCCCAGAATGTCCAGGGTGAGGAATTGGAGATGACCCAGGACCTCCTCCTCATCTTACCAAAAAGGTAGTAGGAGGGATCGTAACAAGCATGGGCTGATGGCTGTGCTCGTAGCTCATTGAAGATTTTTGTTTATGATGGAAGAAAAAACTCTAGACAGTTTAAATTCAAGCAGGTTTAATAAAGAGACATCTTGCAGAAACAAAGCATGGCTAGGGCTTATGGAGTCTGACCTACAAAATGAAAATGAGTCGGTGTTAGAGGCTGAGACTGCCACTGACCCTGGAGCCATGTGATCTATTGTTTTCTGTGGGCACCTATTCTACCCTCTCACCCTTCCCTTAGCCTGGCTTCTCTGTGTGTTCTCAACACATAATTAAATATGGTTGTACTGGCCCCAGTGAGACCTGACACTTTAGGTCAAATTAAAAAGGCATGGGTCTGGATGTGGTGGCTCACAGCTATAATCCTAGCACTCTGGGAGGCTGAGACAGGTGGACTACTTGAGCTTTGGAGTTCAAGACCAACCTGAGCAAGATTCTGTCTCTACTAAAAATAGAAAGACTAGTTGAGGATTCTGATAGGTGCCTGTAGCCCCAGTTACTCAGGAAGCTGAGCAGGAGGATCACCTGACCTCAATAGTTTGAGGATGCTGTGAGCTATGACATCATGGCATTCTACCCAGGGAGACAGAGTGAGACTCTGTCTCAAAATAAAAATTAAAAAGGCATGAAATGAGCTGGCCCTTCATAATTTACCTGTTGGAATGACAGTTGAATCCAGTGTCTTGACTTCTTGCTTCCTGCTCAACTTTCCTTCCTGAACATGAGCGTAGACTTTGGGAGAGTTTAACCTCAATCTTAGCAGCGGGAGAGGGATAGTGATAGTTCTGCCCTGCAGGGTTCCTGTGCTGATCAAATCCAGTTAACATGTGTGTCATGAGTAGAGTGGTGCCTAGCAAGCACCTCACGCCATTAGCTGCCCTTCTCCCATTGTTCCCCCAACCTCCCCTCCACCTGCCCACCCTTCTCTCACCCCTGCCCTGCTGTGTGCCTCTTGGGGCTGGTCCTGTCTAGAGTGCAGCCCCCTGGGCTCCCTTGCTTACACAGTTAGGTTTGGCCAGTGGGAAGAGTGCCTGTTGGAGCCTGGAAATGAGAGGAGAGTGAGGTTGGTATTTCTTCCCTTTCCCTCCCTGCTCTGGCCCTGAGTATCCATAGCTGCTTCCTTCTGTTACCTCAGTGCCTCTCGTCCACAGGCCCAGCTCTCACTGGGCCCCCATGGTATTAGTTCTCTTTGTTTCTTTGGTTTCTACCAAGGAAAGTCCCCAGACAGTCTCTTCACCAAGTCATTAGGGAGTGCTCAGGCGAGAGGGACACTGGAGTCCGTGAAAAGGTCCTGTGGTGCTTTCCTGTGTAGGGTGGAGGGAGTGGCAAGAGGTGCCTCCAGGGATTTGCCTCCCCGATGTCTGTGAGAATACCAGAATTCTGGAGGTAGGGGGCTGGTTCATCCACATTCAGAGGGGGATATTATCCAAGAGCCAGGACCCCAGGGGTTCACAGGAGGAGCTAATTCTTGCCACTCTAATGGCCAGGAAATGGTATCTCCTGCAGCTTTCATTTTCACATCGCCCATGATACTGGTTCTGAGCATGTTTGCACATGCTCATTGCTGCCTACATTGCTTCCTTTGTGCATAGGGTTTCCCACGGTCACCATACAGAGGGAGCAAAGGAAATTGTGGCTAAACGTACTTTACTTGCAAAATAGTCATTACAAAATTTTACAAAACATTCTCCACTTGTTGGCCACCTCTTTCTAAATTTTTGTATTGAATATTTCATAAATAAACTGTGGTATATGTACACCATGGAATACTATGCAGCCATAAAGAAAGATGGAGACTTTACGTCCTTCATGTTCACATGGATGGAGCTGGAAAATGTTTTTAGCAAAGTATCACAAGAATAAAAAAAAAAAGTATCCAATGTACACACCCCTATTATGAAACTAATTTATACCTTTCATATGAAAGCTATAACCTAATAACAGCCTAAGAATATGGGGAGGGGGAGGGAGAGGGGAGGGAGGAATGGATGGAGGGAGGGGGATTGGAGGGATCACTTCTGTGGTTTATCTTACAAGGGTACAAGTGAAACTTTCTAAGAGTAGAATATGAACGTTTTAACATAATAACTAAGAAAATGAAACAAAGGCTATGTTAACCAGTTTGATGGAAATGTTTCAATTGTATGTGAAAACACCACACTGTACCCCAGAAGTGCATTAATGTGCATAGTTACCATTCAATAAAAAAAAAAAAAATCAAATAATGGTAAGTAGCTGGGTTCATCTCTTGGTTCTCTATTCTGTTTTATACATCTACCTCTCTGTTTTTGTGCCAATACCATGCTGTTTTGATCACTATGGATTTATATTATAGTCTGAGGTCTGGTATCCTCCTGCTTTGCATTTATTTCTAAGTAATGTCTTGGCTATTTGAGTTTTTTTCTGATTCCATATAAAATGAAGTATTATTTTTTCAACATCTTTAAAGAATGACAATGGAGCTTTAATAGGGATTGCATTAACATTGTATATTGCTTTGGGTAATATGGACATTTTAACAATGTTGATTCTTCCCAGCCATGAGCATGGTAATGTTTTTCCATTTGTTAATATTTTCAGCTATTTCTTTTCTTAGAGTTTCATAATTCTGTTTATAGAGATCTTTCACTTCCTTTATTAGGTAAACTCCAAGTATTTCATCTTCTTTGGCACTACTGTGAAAAGAATAGAGTCCTTGACTGTTTTACAGATTGACTATTGTTGGTATATATAAAGAATACAGATTTGTGAGTGCTGATTTTGTAACCTGAGATGCTGCTGTATTCCTTGATCACTTCTAAGAATTTTGTAGTAAAATTCCTGGTATTTTCCAGATATACAATCATATCATCTGTGAAGAGTGAAAGTTTGATCTCTTCTGACCCCATATGGATACACTTGATCACCTTTTCTTGCCTAATTGCAATGGCCAAGATTTCCATTACAATGTTGAAAAGCAGTGGAGACAATGGGCAAGCTTGCCTGGTTCCTGATCTGAGTGGAAATGATTTCAGTTTGACTCCATTCAATACAATATTGGCTGTGGGTTTGCTGTAGATGGCCTCTGTCAGTTTAAGAAATGTTCCTTCTATACCAATTTTCTTAAGTGTTCTGATCATGAAAGGATGCTGGATATTATCAAAAGCTTTTTCTGCATCAATTAAAAGAATCATATGATCTTTGTTTTTTATTTTGTTTATGTGATGAATTATATTTAATAGATTTATGTATATTGGACCAGCCTTAAGACCCTGGGATAAAACCCACTTGGTCGTGGTGTATGATTTGTTTGATGTGTTGCTAGATTCTGTTGGTTAGGATCTTGTCGAATATTTTCACATCAATATTCATCAGTGATATTGGTCTATAATTTTCTTTTCTTGTTGGGTCTCTTCCTGGTTTGGGGATCAAGGTGATATTTTCTTCATAGAATGTGTGGGGTAGTATTTCTTCCTTTTCTGTATTTTGAAAAAGGTTGAGTAATATAGGTACTAGTTCCTCTTTGAAGGTTTGGTAGAATTCTGATGTGAAGCCGTTTGGTCCCAGGCTTTTCTTTTTAGGGAGATTTTGTATAATTGATGCTATTTCAGAACTTGATATAGGCCTGTCCAACATCTCCACTTCATTCTGGCTAAGTCTAGGAAGGTGGCGTGCTTCCAAGTATTGGTCTATTTCCTTCAAATTTTTGTATTTCTGAGGATAGAGTTTCTTGTAACATTCATTAAGGATTTTTTTAATTTCTGAAGAGTCTATTGTTATTTTGTCTTTGCCATTTCTGATTGATGAAATTAGAGATTTTACTCTTTTATTCCTGGTTAGTTTATCTATTTTATTGACCTTTTCTGCAACTCCATTTTCAGTCAACATAAATATGCCACCCACTAATTTTCAAATGCCATGCATAGAGCTACAATCTGGCTGTCAACTTAAAATGGAAAATTGGTCACATCTTTTTAGCGGATTTTCACAGGTCCTGTCTTCCCAGAGACAAATATCCCTTGCTTCACAATCACATCTTATTCCTATCATTGCTTTTTGCCAGAACCTAGCTATAAAAAAAAAAAAAAAAAGCAGGTGTGCTGTATAGCCAGGCATTAAGAATGCTCAGCAGCTAATATTTTGGGGGTTTTTTTCTCCAGATAGTTACAGTCCATAAATGTTCAGGTAGAATCAGATTATAGCCCTGGATGCCAAGCTTACATGGAGAACACTGCTCTCTGCAGATAGATGTCTTTCCACTACTGGAGAGGGGGTGTTAGAGAACAGATTACTCATGGTAGGCACTGGCTGCCAAGCTTCCTCACCAATTGTTGGAGGCCCTTAAAAGGGAAAGCTTGAAATTCAGCACCTCTGAACACAGCTAGCATAGAACTTTCTTCTTGTTATGAACTTGACATGTGATATGAATGAGACTTCTATGTAGTATCCATTCATTCAACAACTATTTATTGAATCTCTGTGCTGCTTCCTGTACAAAGCATGGGGCTACAAAACAGAATTACTCCTTCCCTTGTGATTCTTCCAATCTATGGAAAAGGCAGAAATTGATGGAAATATAAAAAACACAACTATGATAAAAGTTTGCAAATAAAGAGTTTGGTGCAGTAATAAAAGGGTCTGCCTTGTCAGGTATCGGAAAGACTTCTCCAAGGAAGTTGCAATTTCACTGAGTGATCTGGAAGATGAATGACATTAACCAGGTGGAGATCAGAGGGATAAACATTTCAGGTAGTAGAAACAGCATGTGCAAAGGCCCAGTGGTAGGAGAAAGTGCGCTAAATGGTAAGAACTGTAAGAAAGACAGTGAGATTGGAAGAGAGAGAAGGAGGGAATTCTGGAAATCTAGACAATCTGGTGTTGACCTGGTCTGATGGAGTGGCAGCAGATTTGGAGAAAAGGGATTATTGAAGAAAGAATGGAAAGGATTGACGATAGATTAGCTAGACCATGTTATTAGTCAGGGTTCTCCAGTGAAGCAGAACTGTCAGTCTGAGATTTATTGGAAGAGATTTCTCAGCATCCCAAATTCACTCTGGGTAATAAACTGTACCCCACATATTCACATTCTAGTTTAAAAGTAGAGAAACATCTCAAAATTCCCTTTTCCCCTACTCCATAGCTGGTGTCTTATGCCACAGCTTGTCTGGTTCTTCAGAGCAGTCAGAGTCTCCCTTCCCTGAGCCTGGCTTCATCCTTCCTGCTTCTTCTGATCCTCACTACACTGTCACTGCAGCCTCCCACCACGTGGGCGCCTCTCCACTGTGCTTCCTGTCCTCAGACTGCCCACTTCTTTAATACACATACAGGGGAGGATGGGGTAAGCCCTAGGATTCCAGAGAACACCACCACCCCACTGCCATCCCGTGAGTACATCCCACTGCTCTTGCCTATATATTTGCTGTTTTTTCTTATTTCTCTCAACTTTTCATTGTCTTTATTCACTCATCAAATATGAATTAAATACCTTTTCTGTGACTAGTCCTGTGGGGAACATAAAAAGAAGAGTGACTTATCCTCTCTTGTCTCCTATACAAAGACCAAGACCCTTGGTTCCTATGATGGTCTGAACTCCTTGCACCTCTTGGAAGCATGCTTAGCTGCCATCTGTGAAGTCCCTACTGTGTGCCAAGCCTGTAATAAGCACTTTACCTCATTACCTACACCAATCATGGTGTAGTTTTTTTCTGATCTGCAAAATATTAGAAATAAATGCTGCAAAAAGTCAAATATATTATTCATTTTAAAAGACCATTCTGTATTCCAAAATTATGTGACTTCTGCTTTTATAAATAACAAAATACCCTTTTATTAAATAAGAATGATAGATTTGATCTGGGAGGTTTCCCTTTGATTTTTATGTTCTGTGTTGACAAAATAACAGGCCATCTAATGTGTGTTTCCTGCGTTAGGATCCTTTGATCACAAACAACAGAGAACCCAGCAAACTGGCACACAGAACAAGGTCAGTGACAGAGGCCTGCAGGCACAGTCTGACCGTGAAGCTTATGATGCTCCTGGGGTTCTGGCTATTTCTGATGACATTCTCTCCACTTCCTTAGCCATCGTGTGTGTGTGTCTGTGTGTGTGTGTGTGTGTGAGAGAGAGAGAGAAAGAGAGAGAGACAACTTTTTCCCATGTCTCATTGCAGTAAAAAAACTGCAGCCAATCCAATCCACAAATAAGATTGATGCCTTGGAAGAAGGTAGAGGAGTTTTCATTGCTCTGTTCCAAGCAAAAATGCCTGGGTTCACTTCGATTATACCATCTGGGTCTCTTGTCCTCATACAGACAAACCACTGTGACCATGAGGGCTACAAAGTGGAACCTTCTTTTGCTGTAACTTCTGGAAGAGAAAGTAAATAACCATCAATAAGAGTGAACAGAAAGCCCTTGGTGCCAGAAGCCTTCTAGTGCTTGGCATAGATTATCTCATTTCACTTCATAGCCATCAGGCAGAGGAGATTGTACTAGAAGCCCATTTCACAGATGAAGGCACTGAGGTTTGTGGATAAAAGGGAATATGTGTGAGTCAAAGGATAAGTAAGATCAGAGTGGTTAGGATTCAGAAACAGATACCCCAAAATATGACACTGACCTGCTGAACTGAAACAGTTCTACTCCTCACCTCTTGCCCACCACTGTCTCAGTCTCCTGTCTCTCCCAAAGCACAGGATGAAGTTAGTCTCTGAAGTTCCCTTATCTGCCCTTTGTCCAGACCTGCCCAGGAAGAAAACCATCACCTCTGGTTCCTTCTCTGGGTCTTCATTGACTGAAATCATATTGCAAAGGGAAAGACTGAGGTCTGTCAAGACACCTGGGCAGACTTTTGCTACCAACCACTGTCTGCTCTGTGAGGCCAACAGACTGTGTGTTTCAGGCCATTGTGTGTTTTTCAAGCTCATTGAATTCCCCTAAAAACAATCATTTACTACTCCCCTAAGATCAGGCACACTCTGCCATCTTTTAAAAGTAGGGTGTATAAGCATCTGTACCCGTTGGGATATGAGTGGTTTTCCCCTGTGCACGTGAATAACGTGTGTGCCTTTTCTCCCACTAATCTGACTCTGGTAGGTTGATTTTCATCAAACCTTTAAGGGTCAGTTTTCCCTCCCAGGCCAGCCCTCCTGCAGCTGGCTTTTCACTAGGAGAGAGCTTGCCTGAGAACAAAGTCAACCAAGCCAAAGCCAAAAAGCAAGCAGGTAAGGAGAGGAAGGGAGCCTTGACCATTTCATTTGAACCCACAGCTCGAGCCATGCAGGGAGCTAAAACCATTCCGGAGCCTACACCAGGCACGCACAAAACTCTGAAGCCAATAGCCTCTGGCCTAACTAAAATATGGAAGCAATAAATTCTTCTTCTTCTTTGATTTATTTATCTCTTTAGTTTTGCTTCTGCAAATTTGAGCTGTTATTTGCAAGAAAAGACAACAGATACAGTGAAGAAACATGTATGTATTTCAGATGAGGACTTTAGTAATTCTATGTGAAAGAAATTACAGAGTCAGGACTCAACATAATATGGATCCGTACATCTAACTTATGTCATGCAAGCTACATGTTTTCTGTTTAACATTATCTAATGTATGCTGCAATTAAAAGGTCTTTTGAAAAAAAGAACAAAAATATTATGAACTGCATGGTCAGCCAGTATGTACAAGTTATCAGTTGAAGCTTCATTCCCCTTATCTTTGCTGTGTTCCTGTACTTTGGTTAAGGACACCCAGCTCCCCCGGTACCTAAGGCAGTGTGATCCTTTCATGCTCGTAAATCAGAGCACAGACCAGGATTCCTTAATAAAATCTGATGCTTTTTCTCCTTGAAAGAGACATGCAACATTAACGCCCTTGGATGTCGTTGCTGTTATAAACAGACTCACTTTGAGATTATATAGGGGTCTCTGGTTGGGGCACCAGGAGCTACGAGTGCAGGAGAAAATGAAAACAAAATAATTAGTGATAAAACCAGTCACTGGAATACAAATCTCTTTAGTTTAAGCCCGTGTCCAGCTTTTCTAATAGCCCTGGTCTTGCTCTGAATTGTCCATTAACCGTGATGTCACACTCTGTCCCCTAAACCCCTCTCACCTTCTGACAGCACAGCTTTGATTCCCTTAACAGGGACATGGACACCACAGAAGAGACCACAGCAGGCCACTGGTGAAGAAACCCCTATCCTGGCCACATTTGGTCCTGCGTTTTGCTGTTCTGTGGCGCCTGAAGGGTGAATTGATGTTCTGACGTTTGGGGACAGGGGGATTATGCATGCGGGAACTATAGCAATTATGCTAATTGAGGGGACCTCTTTGTTGTGAGATTTCCAGAGCAGGAAGCAGCTTGTGTCAGAGATTTACAGTAGAACTCCTACAAATAGGACCCCAAGGTGTGCCCCCGGGGTGAAGATAGAGGTAGCTGCGAGGTTAATCTGGGAACAAAGAAAATGTGCTGGGACCAAGCATTAACAAGCACCAGCACAAGGCCCAAGACTGTGAGCCTCATGAATAAGAGAGTGGAGGGACAGGGTGCCCAGGGAGGGGGGAAGAAGGCAGAAAGCTCTGCGGAGAAGCATCATCTCTGGAAACTCATGCGTGAAAAAAAGGTCAAGCCAGAAACTAATTTTAAATGGTTAAGAAAATAATGACTGGACTCCCACTGATCAGAAAGGAAGTCAGCACAAGTGAAGGCGTGAGAGGAAGCCTGTCTCCAGCAAGACGCACCTGCGAGGGGACGGATCAGACACCGTCCCCAGAAAAAGCTGGGGCCCCAGAGGAGGGAGGATGCCTCTCCCCTGCTCTCAGCAGCACTCCTCGAGTGACCCACAGGAGAGACTTAGAAAAGTCCTGTTAAAGCTGGTAACACAGCCAGTCATCTGAACACTTCAGAGTATGCATTGAGGTCAAGAGCAGAAAGAAAACTGGTTCCTGATTTAGTTTTTCATCTACAACATATTCTTTTGCTGCATAAGGTTGATTCAAAACAGGGAGGAAATGGAACTACTGGTTTACCTGAGCTGACCTGGAGTTGAAAACACATCTTCTCCTAACCCAGAAAATGGAGTATCACTTTTTTTTTCTTGTTGTGAAAACCAACTCTTCCCTCTGTGCAGGATTTTCTTTGTCTCCAAACCTGTTAAGGTATCAGGTTCATAAAGGAAAAAACAGGTGGCTCCTGTGGAGCAGGGCACTGGCCCCATATGCCGGAGATGGCAGGTTCAAACCCAGCCCCGGCCAAAAACTGCAAAAAAAAAAAAAAAAAAAAAAAGCTCATAAAAGAAAAAACAAACAACACTTTTTGTATGAACTGGATTGCCACCTGCAGTTCCACCCCTGGTTTTCTGCCTCCTTTCTTGACTACAAGTCTGCAATGAACAGGTCACACCCACACTCACCTCTTTCTTGTCCTCTCTTTCCCCTCAACTCTGAGAACCATGACTCTCCTCTCTCTTTACCTATTTACTGAAACTGCTTCAAGATACCCCAGTCTCCTTCCCAAACATGGTCAATGTCTTTTCCAGGATCCAGGCCTTTTCCAACCATTCTACAGCAGTCAGAGGTATTGTGTTTTGTCCCTGTGTTGCCGTCTGACCAGGTTCATTGCCCATTGACAAGAGGAAGTAAATTCACAGAAACAGCCAGGGTTACAGTAGAGAACGGGCTTAATACGGCAGGTGCTGTGGGAGGATACAGGAGGATTCCTCAAATCAATCTTCCCAGGAATCTGGGGGAAAGAGTTTTGAAGGATAGTTTGACAGGCAAAGGATTAGCCAACTGCATTTGCCAATTAGCTAGGTGCAGGCCAAAATTATAGGGAGCACAGAAAGCATCTTCAGTTCCTGGGTTGGGGGTCACAGTTTCAGTTGTCAGTCTCTTGGTGGGAACCAGCCATCTGGAAGATAGCTCATAAATTATATTTCTTTGAGTTTCGAAAAAGTGATGTTATCCATGGAGAAAGTTAAGAATCTTTATGACCACCAGCTATGTGACTCCAGAGTAGCAATTATAGAGAAGCAAACAGGAGGCAGTGACTAAATGTTATTATTTTTAGCCAGGTCTGTGCCTTTGCAGAGATTTAGCCTTACCCCAGTTCTTACCTTGCATTCATTTATTGATTTGTAAGGGTGGATTCAAGTTGCTCTCAGAACTAACTTTGATGTTGGTGAACCATCAAGGCGTGTGTTCTCTTAAAAGAGTAGCATCTGTCTAAAGTAGTGCTGGTGGGTCTTACCAGGTGTCCACATCAGAATGGGCTAGGGGCTTGTTATGAGATTACTGAGTCCCATCCCCGTTGTTGTGACTCAGTCAATTTGGGTAGGTCTGTTTAGAACTGGGGAGTCAAATGACTTCTCTCCAGTGATGTTGTCGTGTCTGGTCCAGAGACCACTCTTTAAGAACCACAGCCAAATAGTGGTTAGCCCAGGCAGAGCATTAAAATTGCCCAGGCCTGAGGCTCTTTAAAAAAATATGCATGGACCCCATCCCAGACCAACTGAGTGAGAAAATCTGGGATGTCACCTGAGCTGTGAGCTTGGTATTCCCTACCTGCAGGTGGGCAGTTCAGAGGCCTGACTGAGCACAGGGGCTGTGGACATAGAGACAAGGTCAGCTTGAAAAGGTATTCAGGGTCTATAAATAACTCTACTTCGTGTCCAATTAAATATGGGCACTAGAAGAAAAACACAACTCACTTATATTGTAGAGCTATAGAAATGCCATTTGCACTTTTTCCAAATACTAGGGAGACCAGAGTCCACACACACCCAATCGTCCACCAGGTGGAAAGTAGCTTACTGTCTACTCAGGGATGCGAAGACTTCACCTCCCTTGGGATCTTGCCAAACAAAAGTAAGAGTTCTATTTGGAAACAAGATTTTGTTATTGTTTGTTTCGCTTTCTTAAAGGTTTCGTTTCTTTTTCCTCTGCAATCCAAACCTCAGTCATCATATCACACTTGCTGTTTGCATTTTCCTGTCTATCACTTTCTCTCCACACACACAAACAGCTGTTTGTTTTTGTTTCTTTTACAATCCACTCCCCCTTTACATCCAGAGTAGTCGTTTGTTCTAGGAATGCTGGATAGATCGATATTAAAACATTTATCCACACAATTCATTAAATACACAGGCAGTGAAAAGGCACTTGATAAATTTCAGCAATCGCAACAATCGCTGAAATAATCAGAAATATATAGAATGCCCTAAGAATGACGAAGACGATTATCAAAGCCCCAAATCAAACATCACATTAGATGTGAAATAATAATCAATCTCATTAAAAAACCACAAAGAAAGCAAGGCTATCTTCAAGCATCTTTTGTGCTCTGCATGCTTTGGAGACTCTAGTTAATGTAATAGTAAAAGAAAACTAAATGAGTGGTATAAACATAGATGAAGACAGTAAATTATCTTTCTCTGAAGATTATATAACCATGCTCAGAAAGGCCAAGAGAACTTAATAATAATTTTTTAAACTATTAGAATTAAAGAACAAATGTGATGTTTAAAAAAAGTTTAATAAATACACAAAAATGCAAAAATCATCTTTGAACTGACAGAAGTCATTTAGAATGAGAGTTTTCAAAATTTCATTAATAATCAATCATGTTAGAAACAAAATTGCCAAGGAATCAACTTAACAAAAATGTTCTATGTGGAGAATACAATGAAAAACATAAAAAATAAGATCTAAGTAAATGAATGGGAATGTCAATTATTTTCAATACAAATTAACTTTTCATAAAAATCACAAAGGGTTCTTTAATGAAAATGGACAGTATAATTTTAAATTTTATACTGAAAAATCAACGTATAAGAATTGCTAAGACAATGGAAAAAAGTAAGGGAGAGATAATATAGGAACTAGTGCAATCAAAATACCAAAATACCAAAAAGTAAAGGAGAGATAATAAAAGAACTAGTGCAATAGACAACATAGGAACTACTGCGATCAAAATACCAAAATACCATGGTGCTAGCATAGGAATGGTCAGAGAAATCAGAGAAAAAGAGCACAGAAATAGATCCAAGTATACATAGGAACTTAATATATGATAAAGGTGGTATTTAAATTCAGTCATGAAAGAAGAGTTTATTTTATAAATGAGACTAGAATAATTGGGCATTCATCTGGAATATAACATTAGTCTCTTCAGACTATATATAAAAATAAACTTCAAATGGATTAACCATCCAATGTAAAAAATAAAATAATAAAGATTATTGGGAGAAAAGTTAGGAGAATATGTAAGCCCTCGTTAAATAAGAAGGAAACCATAAGAAAGATCCTAAATAAATATTATTTCAAAAATGAAGAATGTCTAAATGGAAAAGTCACCATAAATAAGGTCCAAATATTTTCCAGTATATATGAAAGTCAAAGACTTAGCACATCTGTTCTACAAAGAAAGACAAATAAATTATTCCAAAATCAAATAACCGATAGACAAATGGGCATAGCACATCAAGCAAGAAATTCATCCAAGGAAAAACGCAAAGGGCCAATAAACTTAAGAAAAGCTGCTCAGTCTCACTAGTGCACAGGCAAACACAAATCAAAATAAATAATACGCTTCCCCCCCCCACCCCAGGGTCATAAAGAAACATGGAGACTAGTAAGGATGATGTGATGATAACAACAACAAATAACAACCACGTGTCTATATTCTGCTTAGAGGGACTGGTGCCTGTCCTACACGTCTTGGGTAGAATAGCTCATTCAATCCTATCACCAACACACGAGGTGGGTGCTGTTATTATCCCCATGTGTGGGTGAGGAAATTACATGTGCACGTCTGAAATAAAATATCCATGAAACAAGACTTTTATCTCTAATACATGCAAAGTTCTCTAATATTTACTATTCTTTTCTGTGTTAAATTCCCATAAAAATTGCTGGTTAGAACCCAGCAAACTAATTTTATGATACACAAATAGGTACACTCACAGCCTGAAAAATAATAACCTATAGATAGATACATAACAAATTTTTAAATTAACCTAAGTTTCCATGTAAATGACATACTTCGATCTCAATTATGGAAGAAGCAAGGAAAGAAAGGAGAAAATGATCAAGGGGAAACGCATCCTGTGTGCATGAATGTATTTTCTAGAGATGAGTGCGTGCGTTTATGAGGAAAAGGTAAGGAAGGACTGACATCTCCCGAGCCTGGTTACCTCAGGGGGCTGGAGACCTCTCCCTGTGCTCCTGTTTCATTTGTCCTGCTGCAGAAAGAATACTTTGCTTTTGGTGTCTGCTCTGTCTCACTAGTTGAAGGAAATACAAATCAAAGCAGATAATGTGCTTTCCTCCACTCTTGTATTACAAATAAATGTAAAGACTAGTATGTAAGTTAAGAACAATTCAATAAACAAAAACAAGGGGATTCTGTAATCTGTAAACTTCTGTGCTCCGGGATAAGCTTTCCTAACTTCACTGCATCTCATGCTCGAACAGCCCTCAGCACTGACTCCCATTTATTAAAAAAATGAATCTTTCAATTCCATTTACAAAACCTTCTGGGAGAGGGATAAACTTGATTACAGGGTCTTCTCATCAAGGGAGAAGGGTCAGTGATTGCTCTCACCAGTAGGAATAGAGCAACTGAACAAAGAGATAGAATCTTCCTGGAAAAAGGATCTAAGAGCTAGAAAAGATGTTTACAGGAGAAAGGTATACCTCCAAGTGAATGACCCTTCACTCATTCATTCATTCATTCATTCATTCATTCAAGGGCCTGATTTGATTTGTCCGTTTGGCAAACCCAAAGTGCCACCTCTCTATATTTTGCAAATAACTTCTACAGGTGTTCCTTATAAACCAGAAGGTTCAGTATTCCCTTTAGGCCTTCCTCCAACAGAGTTGTTCAGTATTCCCAGAAGCTTGTTCAGTTTTTAAACGTTAAATAAGTTTTAATCCTTCTTCCAGAGGTTAAGAGAAAAACAAAAACAAACAAAAAGCCTAACTTAGTACTGTTTGCTAGCTCCACCTTCTGGATACATGCTAGCATTGCACTACCCTGTCCACTCTGGGGTTAGAGGCAGCTATAGGACTTGCTTTGTCCAATGAAACAAGAGCAGAATTGAGGTGTCATTTAAGATCCAGAGTATAAATTTGCCACATCATTTTCGGCCTCAGAAATGATAGAATAAGGTGTCACCTAAATCCTCAATATTGATGATGAGCATACAGAATATCCTTGGAATAATCTTGTATTGTATTAAGCTATTAAAACATGAGTATTGCTTGTTATTACTGCATAACCTGACCTCTCCTGACTGATACACTCCCTGAGCACTTAGGTCTTAGTTGCAGACTCCAAATGTACATTACTGCAATAGAAAGAATGCTTGGCCACTGCTGTGATTATGATGTCTTTGCCATCTGGAAACCTAGCGGAACAAATGGTGCACATAGTGGCCTCAATAGCATGACATCTTTAGTTATTCTTTTTGTCTTTATTTTTCTTTTTTGAGACAGTCTCACTATGTCACCCTCAGTATAGTGCCGTGGCATCACAGCTCACAGCAACCTCAAACTCTTGGGCTTAAGTGATTCTCTTGCCTCAGCCCCCCCAAGTAGCTAGGACTCCAGGTGCCCACCAAAATGCCTGTCTATTTTTTTGGTTGTTGCTGTTGTTGTCATTGTTGTTTAGCAGGCCTGGGCTGGGTTTGAACCTGCCAGCCCTGGTGAATGTAGCCAGCACCCTAACCCTGAGCTATGAGCACCGAGCCAACACTCAAATACTTAACCATTGTTTTCTGAAGCATGACATCCTTGCCTCAGTACAGAGTAACTTCTAGCTATAGGCAACAAGGGAATCCTCAGAAAACCTAATACCAGTGTTGTATCCAGGTCACCACACCACCAACACGCCTTATGGTAAGTTTCTCTTTGGGAGTCCTGGGGTACTTATCTGATAAAGAATCTTGGTCAGTGCCACTCTGGGCCACTTCATCATGGATAAGGATGTTAGACGTTGGTTGTTTGCCCCCAGATATCCCAAAGTTCCACGTGCAATCAGTGAATCTTTTCCAAGGTGTTCAAACTAAAGGGTCTCAATGAGCAGCAGCCTTCACCTTTTGTGAACAAAATATTTGTTCACGTCCTACGCTAGGCTGGAGCCAGCTCATACAGGCTCTGGAAAACTGATCGTGTGCATCTCTTCCCAACTCTGCCTTCAGCACCTCGTGTTAGATTGGTTTTGACAGTCAGGGAGTATTTACACAACAGGAATTGGCAATTACTACAAATTAGAGTTGTTGATGTTTTTCTTGGAAAGTTGGTGGCTAAACATTTACCAACACATCCCTAACTACATCAACCCTCCTCATCTCCTCTTCCATAGGTGTCTACTGCCTTACAATTTCATAAGAGAAAAAGCTCACCAAAATGGTTCTTCCTCTGGTAAAGAACATTTTTCATATTTTCTAGCTATTTGCCCCATGGCTTAATAGTCACTAGCTTACTGTTTCAAACTTCACCTCAAAGAAACTCTATTATGTGCCAGGTACTAAGAATACGATGGTGAGTAAAATGGAAATCTCCCTGCTCCATCAGAAGTTTATTTTAGAAGTTTGGAAGAAGAAGAGCACCAGCCACTGATGTAAGATTTGTTAAATACCGTATCCCTTATTTGTCATGCTTATTTACCTTAGTTTCCTGAGAATTAATGAATAAATTTCTGTGACTGTTTCGACTATAGTAAATGTAGTGGCCATCTGTGACTATCTGTGTGGTCCAAAACACTTCCCTTTGAAAATTACTCTGCCCACATTATATAATTCTGGTAGGATGTCAAGGTTCCAGTTTCCCTGCTCCAACTGAAGGCACACAGCTGAAGACAGGCACTATATCCCACTCCCAAGATGCACAGACGATCCCAGGATGGGCACATGGCCCAACTGTGGCCAATCAGAATCTTTTTGCAAAGAATTATGTGAATTCCAGAAGTCTGAAAGGTATTCCATCTTTCTAAGAGCATGAAAGATAAGAACATCATAAGCCTAGATTCATCCTGTCACACAGAGACAGTTTGTAAGAGAATGAAGCCAATGTAGATGAAATCAGACCCCCAGGAAATGGGAAGGCAGGCAGAGAGGGAACATGATGACATTGTTTATTTAAACCTCAAATCCAATGATGCCTGAGACAAAACTAACTCATACAGTTTTCAGTTATAGAAGTCAATTAATGCCTTCTGACTTACACTAACTTGAATTGAGATTCTATCAGGTACAGTGGCAGAATCCTCACTAACAGAGTAATGTAAGGGAGAATTTAGAAAATGGCATTCTATCCCTGGTGAGCTTCAAAGAGAGGTAACCAGGTAGGAGATGTGATGGCAGGTATGAACAACATCTAGACCAAGTCACAGGGATCTGTAGGAGAGAGGCACCTCCAGGGGGTCAAAGAAGGAGCTCTGGCTCTTGTGAAGTCCTCATATTTCATTAAGCTACTGAAACATGAGTACTGCTTGTTACTACAGCATAATCTAGCCTATCCTGACTAATACTTAGTTCTTAGTTGCAAACTCCTGGTGTACATTACTGCAATTGAAAGAATGCTTGTCCACTGCTGTGATGATGATGTCTTTGCTCTCTGGAAACCTAGTGGAACCCAAGTGCAGTCCTTCTCTTTGGCTTGCAAGAACACCACAGAGGCATCCAAAATTGGTTTGCATGGAGAGGAGGGAAGGGACAGAGAGAGGAGAATTGTAGAAAAAATATTCATCCCAGAATGAAGAAAAACAGGAGAGAGAGGTAAGAGTCTCTAAAAGCAGGAATCTTTGTAAGAAAGTCTTTTCTTCTCTCTCTACCCTTTTCTTGGGAACCCTCAATGGAAACAGTGAGAACAAGCTGAATTCTCTCAGACTGTCAGCCTCCCCTTTTCCTGCCCCATGGTCTCTGCTTCCATCTCCTCTGCCATGGCCTTGGTTGTCTTCTCAAGTACAGGGAAAATCACCATGTTGGTATGCACCTGGGCTGCTCACCAGTGGTTTTTTGGTTCAAGAATTATTTATGTCATTTATTTCTAGTTTTTTGTGGTCAACTCACACTTCATTATTCAACCTGGGGAAGAACTTAGATGACAGTAAAAGGGATGGGTACATACCACTGAAGGTGAGGAGTGGTGGGGCACTGGGGAGCGCCAGAGAACTGGGAATAACAGGGTGTCGGTGGTGCTTGGGTATGGAGGGAAGAAAAGAAATCAATAGACAGGAGGGTGACAGAAAACTTTCACATTGCCTTTTATGCATTGGAAAAAACACCCAACTTCAAACAATGAAGGGAACTAAGGGACCAAATCCTTGAACTCTAAGTCACCACTATCCTCCATTCTGGAGTAGACAGTCTGAGATGATATTTTCAGTAGGTCTAAGGAATATCTAGAAATCCACCAAGACAGGTGGTAAGACTGGCTGAAGAGACTCCACCTATTGGCAAAATTGTGATTCTTTCCTTCTAAATGTGGGGCAGTCTTTTGAAATCAGAACTCCTGGCAAAAAGAGTAAAACCACAAATTATACCCCAGGAAAAATATACCATAGAGATATCACAGATCCTTTGAGAGTCATGAAAATAATCTTACTTCCAGGAGAAATTACCCATCTGTGCTAGAAATGCGTGTGTGCCCATGATGTCTGTGAGGAGGGTGCAGGGCGGGCTGATGGAAATCCTCCTTGGGGCTTTGCTCTGGAACGTGTCCAGCTGTGTGAATAATGAGCACACACAAAGTATCAACATCGTCAAAGCCTGCATGTCATTCTATGAAGCTACGTAAGGAAGAATCAATGTGAATCAGATTGATCATTTGCTTAACCACTCATGCAAGTACTCAACAGATTCTATCAGGCCCTGGGAGATACACATATTTGTTCAGGTTCTAATCAGAGAGATCATGTCATGATAATATTGAGTAAATATATTCCATTAGCAGACGTATGCACGAAATACAGTGAAAATATGGTGAAGAGAAGGAAAACTGAACATGTGGGTTCATCAGGGTAGTGAGAAACAGGGAGAAACACCAGTTACCAGAACGTAGTGAGTGGGACGGACTAGAGCTGAGCTGGGACACAGGAGACCCTGACTCCAGGTTCCATCGGTGACTTGCAGAAACTGTCTTTGGTTTCCTCACTGGAGAACTGAGGTGCGGCTTTCATATTTGGGCAGGGTGTCTGTGTGTGAATTTTAACTAGGAAGGCATCTGCTAAGCAGAAAACATTTGCACCCAGAGCAACACTGAAAGGCTGGTGAGAGAAGGAAACATACATGAGCTCTTTATCTTTTGGGTCCATGTTTCCAAATACAGAACAATTTCCCTGTCTTATCTGATCAAGTTGATTTTAAACAGACGGTGATTTACAGGAAGAAAAGAAAAGCCAAGTATTTCTAGCAGTTTCAAATCATTTATCTTGATTAAAAGACAGTCTTTATGTTCCAAACAAGCCTGCCTTATTTAACACTGAATGAAGAAAAATATTGTCATCTAAGTAATAGATGATTGATATTTTTAATAACCCTTTATAAAATCTGAATTGAAAGGATGTCTTAGTGAGAGAGGACACCAGAGAGAGGCGAGGTCTGGGAGAACAGGTCTTCTCA
>CAUYTI010107448.1:0-17394 GCA_963575145.1 Galago senegalensis
TAAAATTCTTTTTTCTTTCTTTTGAGACAGAGCCTCAAGCTGTCCCCCTGGGTAGAGTGCCGTGGCATTATAGCTCACAGCAACCTCCAACTCCTGGGCTCAAGCGAGTCTCTTGCCTCTGCCTCCCAAGTAGCTGGGACCACAGGCGCCCGCCACAACGCCTGGCCATTTTTTTTTTTTTTTTGGTTGCAGCCATCATTGTTGTTTGGCAGGTCCGGGCTGGGGATTCGAACCCGCCACCTTAGGTGTATATGGCTGGCGCCTTAGCTGGTTGAGCTATAGGCGCCGAGCCAACATGTTTTCAAAGCAACTTGAGTCTATGCTCCTGGGTTGTAGTCCTCCAACTCGGCCCAAATAAACTCTAAACTGGTAATACTTTTGCCTCATTTTTTCCCATTAGGTCAACATATGCCCACGACATTATCTTAGGCCATCCCTTCCACCCCAAACCTTGACTTTCCCTTTCCACCAAAGCCTGTCCTCAAACCTTCCAATGTCTCTTGAAGATTAATCTCTTCTAAGAAGTCAGACCTGGCTGACCCACATTTGGCCCCAATCACTCCATTTATTCTAGGATGCTCTTTACCCTCCAGGTGTAGAGTTACAGACTAGAATATCAGAAGTTTCTGGCTTAGAGGATCTTCTAAATTTATATAGATGAGGATCCTAACTAGCTAAGGGATTAATCTGAGATCTGGAAGCTAGTTAAAGGACATAGCCAAGTGTAGAACCCAAATCTTTAAGCCCTAAGATCAAGACTGTTTTTACTACATGGAAATACTATTACTTGTGCTTGTTTTCTCTATCTATATTCTTACTTTTTTTTTCTTTCCTTTTCTTTGTGCTTTTTTTTTTTCTTTCTTTGAGACAGATCTGGCCTTACCCTAACAACCCCAAGTAGAGTGCAGCACATTTTTGCAACCTCAAACTCCTGGGCTCAAGAGACCCTCTTGCCTTGGCCTCCTGAGTAGCTGGGACTACAGGCTCCTGCCACAACACCCAGCTAAATTTCTATTTTTAGTAGAGATAGGGTCTCACTCTTGCTCAAACTGATCTCTAATTCCTGAGCTCAAGCAATCCTCCCATGTCAGCCTCACAGAGTACTAGGATTATAGGCATGAGCCATTGCTCTGGGTCACGTGTTTTTTCGTAAAACTCATCCTTTTAATTTCTTTTATCACTATTACCAACATCTTCACATCAGCTGTTCCTCAAGGTACCCCAGGTAGTACAAGTGGGTACTTTAGCCATTACTGCTTGCCCAGTTCCTAGCTCTTTTTTTACTATCCCACATGATTATAACTTTTCCCCCTGCATTCATTTTCATTTGTCACCAAATGATTACCCATTTATTGCTCTGTGAGTGTCCATTGTCTCTCAGTCTCCAGGAGACCAGAAAGAAACAATGTTACCGATATGGAGATCCAAACCTTTACCTCAAATATCAAATATCAAAATGCGACTTGCAGAACTGAAAGAGCAGGAAATCTGGGAACCATAGGGGCCACAATATCAGAGAAGTTTGTGGGGTTTCAAGCCAGCTGTCTGCACCCTAAAATGTCAGCATTCCCGGCTGTGCCTGGGTTCTCAGTTCTTGAAGCATTCTTGGTTGAAAAATGACCACAAAGTAAGGCAAGTGTGAAACAAAATTTATTAGGGAAGAGATTATTAGGTTTACAGAGTAAGGTATAGGTTTACAAGGTGAGATGTGTTTATCATAGACAATGAGCAGACCCCATTGCTATGGGAAACAGGCAAAGAGGAAAAGAGGCAAAGGTTATGGCAGCCAATTCGCCTTGATACCCTCTGGGTCTGGAGAGGTTATCTTGGAACAAGAGTCTTTTTTTTTTTTGAGACAGAGCCTGAAGCTGTTGCCCTGGGTCCTGGGTAGAGTGCTGTGGTGTCATAGCTCACAGCAACCTCCAACTCCTGGGCTTAAGTGATTTAAGTGATTCTCTTGTCTCAGCCTCCCAAGTAGCTGGGACTACAGGCACCTACCACAATGCTCAGCTATTTTTTGGTTCTCATAAGGTGAGACTGTCTCAACAACAACAACAAAGCAAAGAAATAAAAATAAAAAATGAGCAAGGAAGTAAAAAAAATAAAGCCTTGGGCAGCACCTGTGGCTCAGTTAGTAGGGCTCTGGCCCCATATGCCGAGGGTGGCAGGTTCAAACCCAGCCCCAGCCAAACTGTAACAAAAAAATAGCTTTTTTTGTTGTGGCGGACAACTGTAGTCCCAGGTACTTGGGAGGCTGAGGCAAGAGAATTGCCTAAGCCCAGGAGTTGGAGGTTGCTGTGAGCTGTGACGCAACAGCGCTTTACCAAGGGCAATAAAGTGAGACTCTGTCTCTTAAAAAAAAAACCTAAAAAAAAACAATTGGTGCCTGTAGCTCAGTGGCCAGGATACCAGCCACATACACCAGACCTGGCAGGTTTGAGTCCAGCCTGAGCCTGCCAAAAAACGATGACCACTACAACCAAAAAATAGCTGGGTGCTGTGGTGGGCACCTGTAGTCCCAGCTACTTGGGAGGCTGAGGGAAGAGAATTGCTTAAGCCCAAGAGTTTGAGGTTGCTGTGAACTATGATGCCACAGCACTCTACCCAGGGTGACAGTGTGAGATTCTGTCTCAAGAAAAAAAAATTTTTTTTTAAAAGACTCTATTCTACCTATTGTTGCTAGAGAGTCTTCCACAACCTTTTGCAGTTGTGCACACCAAGTTCTGATTGGTAGATTAGTAGGATGGTCCCTCTTACCCAGGTGTAAGTAATCACTTGGGACAGAATTAAGGTAGGCAGCATCAAGATGGAGGCTTGAGCCCCCCTACTTGTCCTCCTTCCCAGGAGACCCTTTCCTAACTACCTACTTAACAAATTGGCTAAGAATTTAAGATTAATTTAAGAATTGGCCTATTAGAATTCATAGGAACAGCTGGGCATGGTGGCTCACCCCTGTAATCCTAGCACTCTGAGAGGCCAAGGCAGGTGGATTGCTTGAGCTCATGAGTTCAAGACCAGCCTGAGCAAAAGCGAGACCCCTGTTTCTACTAAAAATAGAAAAACTGAGGCAAGAGGATTGCTTGAGCCAAAGAGTTGGAGGTTGCTGTGAGCTATGATGCCACGCACTCTACCTGGGGCAACAGGTAGTGGAGATGCTGGATTTAAGGAGGACCCAGCTAAATACTTACACTGTGATCTGCCTTGGTTATAATGCTCTGTACAGCAATGAATTCCTGACACTAGCTGGATCAATTTGACTCTCTTAACACAATCTATAACTGAGGCCCAGAAACATTTATACTTTTCCTGCAGGAGCTAGAACTGCGAAGTGATGTAAAGGTCAGACCCCAATGGTCATCCCTGTTGAAGCTGAGAAAGAGAGAATGAAGTAGACCCTCAGAGAAGCAGAGAGGATAGACCCAAAAGCCAGAGCACAGTCTTGGATCCTGACTGCTACACTGGGTTCCACCTCTGCAGTCTATGCGACACCCAGTAAACCCACCAAAGCCCTTCTTCTTTTTCTCCTTTACACGAACCAGTTGAATGGGTTTCTTTTGCAACTAGAAAGTCTTGAGGAAGACCCTCCCCTTCTCACACAGCTGAAAGATGAACCAGGCAAGCACACAATGGGAAGGTCAGGGAGAGGGTTGCCAAGGATTTAAAGGCAGTATTGTTCCATTCTAGGTGGGAGATGGTGTTTGTCAGTCTGTGAATTTCTGTGATTTTCTGTGAATGAGATCTCACAAGCACAGGTATTTCTCTCTGTACGCCCCAGATAAACACAGCGACCATTACCAACCTTCAGCCTTTGCTACACTTCCTTTCCTTTCTTGCACTTCCTTCTGAAGAACCCAGAGGAGACTCATTTGGTGGGGACAGAAACAATGCAAAGCCTTATTCCAGTGAATCTAACTGGCCTTTGACTTTTTGCTTTTACTCTGTCTTTTGGGAGGTGGAAGGATGTATTGCAGCAATTCCCCAACTTCAGTCACCAGCACACCACTTTCATGACCTTATCACCACATACCACTTGTGCTATTTTCTTTTCTTTCTTCTTCTTCTTCTTTTTTTTTTTGAGACAAGAGTTTCACACCATTGCCCTGGGTACAGTGCTGGGGTGTCATAGCTCACAGTAATGTCAAACTCTTGGGCTTCCTCTTGCCTCAGCGTCCCAAGTAGCTGGGACTACAGGAGCTCACCTATACACCTGGCTAGTTTTTCTATTTTTAGCAAACAGGGTGTCTCACTCTTGCCTGGGCTGGTCTCAAACTCCTGAGCTCAGAAACTCCTTAACTCAAGTGATCCACCCACCTTGACCTCCCAGAGTGCTAGGATTATAGGTGAGAGCCACTGCACCTGGCCACTATTATTTTCTTTCTTTTTTAAAATTTAATTTAATTTAATTTTTTTTTTAAGGCAGAGACTCACTTTGTCACCCTTGGTAGAGTGCTGTGGTATCATAGCTCACAGCAACCTCAAACCTTGAGCTTAAGCTATTCTCTTGCCTCAGCCTCCCAAGTAGCTGGGACCACAGGCACCCACCACAATGCCAGGTATTTTTTTGTTGCAGTTGTCATTGATGTTCAGCTGACCCAGGCTGGATTTGAACCCACCACCCTTAGTGCATGTAGTTGGCACCATAACCACTGTGCTATGGGAGCTGCCCCTATTATTTTCTTAAATAGACATTTTTTTCTTTTTGCTTGTCTTTGCATATGATATTCATAAATGAAATCATAGGTTTTCAATGCATAATATACTTTTTCTAATATACATTAAAATTTAAAACTATTAAAATAAAAAAAATATATTTTACCACCTAAGATCATCTCATGTGTACCACCTTAGGAGACAGTAAAATGTGGACCTTGAAATCCAATAGGCCTGGTTCAGATCTTAGCTCTACCTCTTAATCCCTGTGTGCCCTCAGATGAGACAGTCACTCTCTTCAAACTCCAATTTTGTCATAGAAAGTATGTCTTCCTTAGGATTTCAGTGAGGGCTAGCTGGGATAATTTTACTTTTATTTTTTATTCTTATTTTTATTTTTGAGACAGAGCCTCAAGCTATGCCCCTGAGTAGAGTGCTGTGGCATCAACGCTCACAGCAACCTCCAACTCCTGGGCTCACGTGAGTCTCCTGCCTCCGCCTCCCAAGTAGCTGGGACCACAGGCACCTGCCACAATGCCTAGATATTTTTTGGTTGCAGCTGTCATTGTTGTTTGGCAGGCCCAGGCTGGATTTGAACCTGACACCTTAGGTGTATGTGGCTGGCGCCTTAGCCGCTTGAGCCACAGGCGCCGAGCCTATTTTTTATTCTTTTGAGACAGAGTTACAAGCTGTTACCCTCGGTAGAGTGCTGTGGTGTCACAGATTACAGCAACCTCAGACTCTTGGGCTTAGGCAATTCTCTTGCTTCAGCCTCCCAAGTAGCTTGGACTACAGGCTCCCACCACAAGGCCCAGCTTTTTTTTTTTTTTTTTTTTTTGGTAGAGACAGAGTCTCACTATATTGTCCTCAGTAGACTGATATGGAGTCACACAGCTCACAGCAACCTCCAACTCCTGGGTTTAAGTGATTCTCTTGCCTCAGCCTCCCAAGCAGTTGCCTGGCTACTTTTTTGTTGCAAGTGTCATTGTTGTTTGAGCTGGCCCAGGCTGGGTTTGAACCCCCCAGCTTCAGTGTAGGTGGCCGGCGCCTACCCACTGAACTATAGTTGCGGCCTAGATGGGATAATTTTAAGCACAGTGAATTTCGACTGCATAGCACATACCTCGTAACATGGTAAGTACTCAGTAGATGCTAACTCTTGTTGTTCCTGTGTCCTCTACTTCCCTCCTTTTCGATTCCTCTTTATTTCCATTCTTCCCTTCTCAGTCTGTTTGAAACAGACACCAGCATGAAATGGGTTTGCTTATTGAAGTATATGGAATTTATATAAATCCTCTGGGGATCACAATAGAGAATTAAGTGTGTAGCATCTGCTATGCCCAGGTTTGTAGCACCTAATGATGTGACTTACTCCACCATGCTTATGTGGCTGAGATAATGACATTGTTTCTATAGGACCTGGTTTCCAAGGTGTTCAAAGCCTTGTGTACATTAACTTATCTCTGATAAGCCTGGACAAGGGTTATCTTCCCCATTTTTAGGTGGGGGAATCAAGACCCTAACAGAGGTCAGCCCATTGTTATTTAGCAACACTGTGGCACAACCACACAAAAGAGTCAAAATGAACAGGCCAAGATGTTGCCTTAGCCCAGCATTCTGAGTGTTGACATGGAAGGTATTAATCGAAGTGACAAAAAAGTGTTCCATGTGCAAATAAATATGGCCAGGTGAGGTGGCTCACACCCGTAATCCTAGCACTCTGAGGTGGGAGACAAGGAGTTTAAGGTTGGAATAAGCTATAATGACACCACTACACCACTGCACTCTAGCAGGGCGGAGGGGTTGGGGAGGGAGGGGGGAGGGGGCAGAGAAAAACTCTGTCAAAAAACAAACCAAAACACACACAAAAATCAGGTTTCATATCTGTAGGACTTCTCAATCTTTAGTAAGATATGCATTACAATTCTCCAACAAAAAGAGTGTAGATCACTTTCCAAATTTGTCCACTAAGCATATCTACTTAGGAACTCTTAAAATAGTGTTCCTCAGAGCACTAGTTGGGAAATGGGGCTCTAGTTGATCACATTAACATGATGCTCTTCAAATTCTTTTCTGTTACAAAAGCAAGCTACTCTTAGAATGGTAAAAACAGGGCAGCGCCTGTGGCTCAATGGGTAGGGCACCAGCCCCATATACCAAGGGTGGTGGGTTCAAACCCAGCCCTGTCCAAACTGCAACAAAAAATAGCCAGGCGTTGTAGCGGGCACCTGTAGTCCCAGCTACTTGGGAGGCTGAGGCAAAGGAATCCCCTAAGCCCAAGATCAGGAGATGGCTGTGAGCTGTGACAGCACAGTACTCTACCGAGGGCAAGAAAGAAACTCTGTCTCTTAAAAAAAAAAGAATGTTAAAAACCAAACCAAACCCATATCTGAAGTAATTCTACTCCCATATCACCCTAGTCTCACCCCGGACACTAAGGTGGCTAAGATTTCATTCCTATATCACTTGTTGCTGGTGCCTGGGGGAACTGATTTCTTCCCCTGCCTGTCTTTGACCACATGGTTGCTTATGTGTACTATTTCAACTCTTCATTTGGTTAAATCCTTTTTTTAGTATGTAAGTTTTCTTTTGTTTTAATTTTGAAAACTTAAAATAATAATTTCTAATTTTTTTTTCTTCTGAGACAGAGCTTCAAGCTGTCACCCTGGGTAGAGTGCCATGGCATCACAGCTCACAGCAACCTCCAACTCCTGGGCTTAAGCAATTCTCCTGCCTCTGCCTCTCAAGTAGCTGAGACCACAGGTGCCCACCACAACGCCCTGCTATTTTTGTTTTTTTGGTTGCAGCTGTCATGGTTGTTTGGTGGGACTGGGCTGGATTCGAATCCGCCAGCTCAGGTGTATGTGGCTAGCGCCTTAGCTGCTTGAGCTAAAGGCGCTGAGTCAATCAATTCTAATTTTTTTAAATACAATATTAATAGGAAATTAGAGTTAGGGGCAGCTCCTGTGACTCAAGGAGTAGGGCTCTGGCCCCATATACCGGGGGTGGTGGGTTCAAGCCCGGCCTCGGCCAAAACTGAAAAAAGAAAGAAAAAATTAGAGTTAGGAGGAATATCTTATTATACAGAGAGGAAACCAAATCCTACATAGGTCAGGTCACACAGAAGACAATAGCATACCTAGAAATAGAATTGAAGTACCCTGGGCCTTGGCACAGGCTGTTTTTCACTACTGAAATGATTGCTTTAATTTACAAGTGAACTCTTAGAATTCTCCTGAGTCTGTGTTTCTCATTAGATGTTTAATATAAAATACCATGTGGAAAGAAAGGAAGTCATGGAAGCATCTGCTTTAGAAATAGTAAGTAGAGCAAAAACACATATCCATGATAACTTCTTTATTATGCCAATGCAGGAGATTAGGACCAACCCCAGGTTATAGGCTCACCTCGGTTAAAACAGGGTTTTACTTTAGCATAGTGGCCAAGTTAAGGATTGATGAGCAGATTTCTCCTGTAGTTGAGGTCCCTTTACCATATAAGTAATGAAGCATAGTCAGTGGGGGGAAATCTGAAAAGGAGGTGGTGTGATAGAGGATTTGTGCTTTACCACTTTTGTTTTCTGAGATATGACATAGTTTAAAATGAAGAAAACCCATATCACAAAGTTAGTATCAAAATTGTTTAAAGTAAGAGGAAGCAAACCAAGAAGGCTGTCATATATACTAAGTATATATTTGTGTCTGAGCTTCCAGGCAACCATAACAAAAAGAGAAATAAGTTATAAAGAAAGGTGGATGCCTATCAGTTACTCACAATAAAAAAACATTTTCCCAGGCTCGGTACTTATGCACAGTGGTTATGGTGTCAGCCACATACATCGAGGGTGGCAGGTTTGAACCCAGCCTGGGCCAGCTAAACAATGCAACAACTGCAACTGCAACAAAAAATAGCCAGGCATTTTGGCAGGCACCCATAGTTCCAGCTATTTGGGAGGCTGAGGCAAGAGAATCACTTAAGCCCAAGAGTTTGAGGTTGCTGTGAGCTGTGATGTTACAGCACTCTACCAAGGGCGACATAGTGAGACTCTGTCTCAAAAAAAAAGAGAGAGAGATTTTCCCAGGATTAAAGTCTTTTCTTAATTTTTTTATTTTTTTTATTTCATAATAACACAAGGGTATAGGCCATTAGGTTATATACTTTACACATGACAGGTAAAAATCAGAGCTGTGCCATATATCTATGAGTCGTACCCACTGAACCCCTTATTCTTCTCACCCCTTTGTAAGTTTGACATTTTCTCCTGTGTGACAGAACTAAATTCTTTTTTTTTTTTTTTTCAGTTTTTTGCCAGGGCTGGGTTTGGGGCCAGTGCCCTAATACTTTGAGCCATAGGCGCCACCCCAGAACTAAATTCTTTAAAATGTTTTTCTTATATAGGACCTTATTTTAAGGGCTATTGTACATAAATCTTTACAAAAGATTTGAGATACACAAAAATCAAGAAATGTAAAATCTGCATGGACAGACCCAAACCAAGCCCTCTCAGCAACAGCACTAAGCTGAACTAGTTAAAACTTGCACAGGTGAATCAGAAAAGATGCTGTCACCTGTGTTTCATAGAAGCGAAATAATGGACCGTAACAGTCTGTCTCAAAACTTTCACAGTGACCCACATACAATATAAGGTACAATGTCTTGAACAAGAGCTTTACAAAAATGGGGGAAATATTCACAGGATTGTTCCCTATAATAAGGTTGGATTAGAGTCAAGATTGGCTACTGCACTAGCCTGGTCTTTAATGAGGAGCAGGATAGGCCAGGCACAGTGGCTCATGCCTATAAACCCAACACTCTGGGAGGCTGAGGCGGGTGGATTGCCTGAGCTCACAGGTTCGAGACCAGCCTGAGCCAGAACCAGACTCCCTCTCTGAAAATAGCCAGGCATTTTGGCTTGCACCTGTAGTCCCAGCTACTTGGGCAGCTGAGACAAGAGAATCACTTAAGCCTAGGAGTTTGAGGTTCCTGTTAGGTATGATACTATAGCACTCTACCAAAGGTGACAAAATGAGACTCTGTCTCAAAAATAAAAAAGTAAAGAAAACCACAAGTAATGAGAGTAACACACATGCAGTTTCCATTCAAAATGAACAAATATTAACACTTAGTCATATATTCACTAGACCTTAATAATAAAAAGAAAGAATGAAACATTACAGATAAAGTTGAAGGGTCTATCAGTTAGGATGGGCTAGGCTATCCTAACAAACATACAGCTGTCTCCATCATGCCTCATGTTCACTGTGTGTCATCTGGGAACTCCCTTGAATACTGTCCTCACTTCAGGACCCAGCTGATGATGTGAACTGAAACACTAGTAATCATTATAGCAAAAGGACAAAGAACATGGTAAATTGTGCATTGGTTTCTTTTTATTTGAGACAGAGCCTCAAGCTGTCCCCCTGGGTAGAGTGCCGTGGCATCACAGCTCACAGCAACCTCCAACTCTTGGGCTCAAGCAAGTCTCCTGCCTCTGCCTCCCAAGTAGCTGGGACCACAGGTGCCCACCACAACGCCCGGCTATTTTTTGGTTGGAGCCGTCATTGTTGTTTGGTGGACCCAGGCTGGATTCGAACTTGCCACCTTAGGTGTATATGGCTGGTGCCTTAGCCACTTGAGCCACAGGTGCCAAGCCCGTGCATTTGGTTCTTAAATCTTCCCCTTGGAAGTAACATTTCTATTCACATTGTTTTGACCACAGTAAGCTGTATGGTCGTGCCTGACTTCAGAGAATCCAAGGAAGGGCAATCCTACCATATGCCTCGAAGGAAAGCCAGAAGATTCTCAAATAGACCTAATGACGGCCACAGTCCCACGGTCCCAGGGCCGGTTTCCTCCCCACTCAGAGGCAGCCATTTTTATAAATGGTATGCACATCTAGACCCTATTTTATATTTTTACTACAAATATACTACTGATAATTTATATAGTATTACTTTGTGTATTTTATTTTAACAAAATATTGTTAACAAAATCATAACTTTTATAATTTCCTACAATTTTTAATCAATACTTTATTTTCAGAATTAGTCTATGTCAAATCATATAGATTCGTTCATTTATTTAAACTCCATGGGCTGGGTGTGGTGGCTCACACCTGTAATCCTACCACTCTGGAAGGCTGAGGCAGGTGAGATTGTTTGAGCTCAGGAGTTCCAGACAAGCCTGAGCAAGAGCAAGCCCCCATCTCTAAAAAATAGCCAGGCAATGTGGCAGGTGCCTATAGTCCCAGCTATTTGGGAGGCTGAGGCAACAGAATCACTTGAGCCTAAGAGTATGAGATTGCTGTAAACTATGATGCCTGTATTCTATCCAGGGTGACAAAAGTGAGACTCAGTCTCAAAAAAAAAAACCCAAAACACCCCTGCATAGCATCCCACACTATAAATACACTGTGTGAGGCTGTATTATAGGTGTGATAACTCAGCACTTTGAGAGGCCAAGGCAAGAAGATTGCTTGTGTTCAGCAGTTGGAGGCTGATGGTAGCTCACACCACTGTACTCCAGCCTGGATGACAGAGTGAGACCTTTTCCCTAAAAAAATAAACACATAAATATAAAAATACTGTGATTTTTCCATTCTTCTACAACTGAGCAACTGTTTCTCATCTTTTATTAGCAGTCGTAGTGTGGTATTGTAAATACATTTGGGAGATTTCCTGGCAACCTTTCTCAGTTGGGTTTAACAAGACAAACCCTAATGACGTAATACAACCTCTGTGTGCAATAAATTAACTTCTCTCTTATGCATCTAGAATGACACTACTTACATACTGTCCTTGGGAGAATTGAGAAAACAGTCGTTCAAATAATTTAGGAGAATTTTAGTTGAGAAAAGCTGCTTGGAATATGACCTAAAAGTGGATTGCAAGGTCTTAGACCATGGACATTTTCAACTTACCTAGACACTGTCAAATTGTTCTCTGAAAAGAACCTAGTGATTTACAGTTCTGCCAGATGTATGCGAGAGTTCTCATTTTCCTAGGCTCACTGTCATCAGATGTATTACTTTTGGCCAATCCCACGGCTGTAAAATAGTATTTCATTGCTGTTTTTAAGTTGCATGTCCCTGATTGCTAGTGACTGGAACTTTTTTTCTCTCATACTTGGCCACTGAGTTTCTTTTTCTGTGGATTGCCTGTTTAAATTCTTTGCCTATTTCTCTGCTGGCTTATTAATGTTTATCCTATTGATTTATAGTTTCTCTTTATGCTTTTAAAATAGTTTTTAATATTTTTCTTTTTATCTTTTGTATCCAATGCTTCGTCTATTACATATGTGGGCCTCTCCAGGTGATGCCATAACCTTCCACCTACACATCACCCACAATTGCCACTGAAGTCACTTCTATCTTTGACATTTTATAAATCTATGTCGTCCCTTCACCCACATGTGCATCTAAAACTAGAAAACTTTAAACCCAGGTAAAGAGTTTTACTAACTATATAGGTGCATTTTATATATTCCTTTTATCCCTAAGTAAATGCTTCTATGAACGAAGTACATATTCTGAACTTGCCTAAATTGCAAGGAACCTTTGAATGGCCAAATTCAAACAAGGTTGTGTTTGGGTAAGCACAGTTATTATATGCAAAGATCAGCCAGTCCAAATTTCCTCCTCATAGAGGCCTTCTTTGACCCAGTGGGCAAGAGACATGTTTAAAATAAGCTGACCAGTCCTTCACACAAAACTGAATTTGTGGTCACTCTCTAACAAACCCAGGCTGAGCAGTCAATGGTGCCCTGTGCTCATGAATTGGTGGTACTGTCTTAAAAGGTACCATTAGCTTAAAAGACATTCTAAGTGCAAAAAATAGTGTGGTAATTACAGAACTAAGTCAATTTTTTTTCTCAAAACATCATAATTACTAAAATAGACTATGTACAGGAGTGTTAGGATTGTGAGGTTATTTATGGGACTTTTCTCCTTTCTCTGTTCTCCAAATATTCCATAATAGACTCACACTGTATTAATAATTGAAAAATCCTAATGAGAACCAAAACCAAACTATAACCTATTGTGAGTATGAGGATTCTGTTTCTCAAATAGATGTTCACCTCACGTTGGGGTCAGAAATCAGAGGCAGGAAAATACATGGGTCTTTCCCATGTGTAAGCTTTTCTAAGTCAAGTTGAAAGTGCTAGAAAACTGCAGGCTTACCTAGGACAGGGGGAAATGGCCTAATGCTGTGACTGAGATTGGAGAGAAAAAACGCTGGAGATGGAGGCGGGGGACAACACAAGGACCAAGGAAAGAAAAGGATATCTCGGCCAAACGCAAGGCTGACCTGGAATAGGTTTGTAAGTCTGGGGGGAGAGGCAGCAAAGAACAGAGGAAAAAATACCAGGAGACTGGCTATCAAAAGACTCAAGTGTTGGCAGTGCTGTGGCTCACACCTGCAATTTAACACTCTAGGAAGCTGAAGCAGGAGGATTGCTTGAGCTTAGGAATTTAAGACCAGCCTAAGCAAGAGTGAGACCCTGTCTCTATACTCAAGTGTAAGCCTGAGTTCTGTTGCTCACTGATGTTGGAATGTTGGACCTCTGCCACATCACTTGGCCTTATCTGTGAAGTGAAAGTGACGCCCAGGGTTGCCCTGAGACCCAACGTGATAAGGTATGTGACAGCATTTATAGGCCCGGGGCGGTGGCTCACGCTTGTAATCCTAGCACTCTGGGAGGCCAAGGTGGGTGGATTGCCTGAGCTCACAGGTTTAAGACCAGCCTGAGCAAGAGTGGGACCCCAAAAATAGGAAAACTGAGGGAAGAGGTTGCTGTGAGCTATGACACGACAGCACTCTGCCCAGGGCAACAGCTTAAGACTCTGTCTCAAAAAAAAAGAAAGAAAACATTTGGTAAATGCTGAGTTTCTGTCCTCCGGCTAGTTACTCTTTTTTTTTTTTTTTTTTGTGACAAAGTCTTACTTTGTCACCATTGGTAGAGTAACCTGGTGACTTAGCTCAGAGCAACCTCAAACTCTTGGGTTCAAGTGATCCTCTTGCCTCAGCCTCCCAAGTAGCTGGGACTACAGGTGCCTGCCATAACTCCTGGCAATTTTTTAGAGATGAGGGTCTACCTCTTGCTCAGGCTGGTCTCAAACCTGCAAGCTCAGGCAATCTACCCATCTCAGCCTCCCAAGTAATGGGATTACAGGTGTGAGCCACTGCACCTGGCTTTTTTTTTTTTTTGACAGAGTTTCACTTTGTCGTCCATGGTAGAGTGTGGTGGTGTCACAGCAACCTACAACTCTTGAGCTTAAGTGACTCTCTTGCCTCAGCCTCCCAAGCAGCTGGGATTATAGGCACCTGCCACAACGCCTGGCTATTTTTTTAGAGATGAGGTCTTGCTCTGACTCTGGCTCAGGCTGGTCTTGAACTCCTGAGTTCAGGCAATCTACCTATTTTGGTCTCCCAGAGTGGTAAGATTACAAGTGTGAGCCACTGCGCATGGCCTGGGCTAGTTATTCTTTTTTTTTTTTTTGAGACAGTGTTTCACTATGTCACCCTCAATAGAGTGCTATGGCATCACAGCTCATAGCAACCTCAAACTCTTGGGTTTAAGCAATTCTCTTGCCTCAGCCTCCCAGTAGCTGGGACTACAGGTTCCCACCACAAAGCCCCGCTATTTTTGTTGTTATTGTTGCTGCTGTTGCAGTTATCATGTTGTTTAGCAGACCCGGGCCAGGTTTGAACCCACCAGCCTGGGTGTATGTGGCCAGTGCCGTAACCCCTGTGCTATGAGCACTGAGCCTGGGATAGTTATTCTTAATGGGGAAAGGGCACCAGAGAAGTGCTAACAAAGAGTAGAGAAAGAAAAAAACGGCTCAGTTCAGAGCAAAATGGGAAGAGCGAGCCTGAGATAACAGTGCCAAAGCCACCAACACGGGCCAGCTACTGCTTCTCTTCCTCACTCACTGTGAGGGACCGGGGGTTATGGTCACTGTGAGTGACTGGGAATTGGGTTCACTGTGCACTTCTCAGGAGACAGGGATTGGGGAGACACTTTGTACTCATAGCATCTGTATCTGAAGTCTAATAATGTTATTTCTTTAATAAATCTCTTCGTACAACATTGTATGAAGAGCATTTGGCAGGGCCAGGTGCAGTGGCTCTCGCCTGTAATCCTAACACTCTTGAAGGCCAGGGTGGGTGAATCATTGGAGGTCAGGAGTATTTTATCTAATCCTGAGTAAGAATGAGACCTCTTCTCTGCTAAAAACAGAAGAACTAGCCAGGCATCATGGCAGGCTCCTGTAGTTCTAGCTACTCAGAAGGCTGAGACAAGAGGATCGTTTGAGCCCAAGATTTAGAGGTTGCTATGAGCCATGATGCCATGGCATTCTACCCAGGGTGGCAGAGTGAGAGTCTGTCTCAAAAAAAAAACCCAAAAAAACAGCATTTGGCAGCAGAGCTGGTGCAGTGTCCTGTGCTTGTAGTCTGTTCTACTTTCAAAACTGAGATGGAAGGATCCCCAGGGACAAGGAATTCAAGACCAGCCTCAGCAATATAGTAAGACCTTGTCTCTGAAAAAAAATAAAAACAAAAAAACTTGCCAGTAAAGGGCATCTAAAGATGCATTTTGAGTAATTTTTGTTTGTTTTTGAAAGAGGATCTTGAGGGCCGGGCCTGGTGGCTCATGCCTGTAATCCCAGCACTTGGAAGGCTGAGGTGGGTGGATTGCCTGAGCTCATAGGTTCAAGACTAGCCTGAGCAAGAGCAAGACTCTGTCTCTAAAAATCGCTGGGCATTGTGGTGGGCATCTGCAGTACCAGCTACTCCCCTCTCTGGGAGGCTGAGGCGAGAGAATCACTTGAGTCCAAGAGTATGAGGTTGCTATGAGCTATGACGCCAGGGCACTCTACCGAGGGCTACAAAGTGAGACTCTGTCTCAATTAAAAAAAAAAAAAAGAAAGAAAGAGGGTTTTGAGTACAGTGGTACAATCACAGCTCACTGCAGCCTTAAACTTCTGGACTTCAAGGGATCCTCCCACTTCGGCCTCCCAAAGTGCTGACATTACAAGCATGAGCCACTGGGCCCAGCAGAAAGATATGTTCTGATAGGTGGAAACTTGATAGCAAATAAAGAGGGATTTTTTTTTCTGCTCCTCCCCTGTGGCCTGAAGACAGTGTCCCTAACTCAATTGCTTAAGCTTTCCAAGATTTAACTGGCTTCACAGACAAAAAAAACCTACCTGAATATTCTCTTCCACTTAGTCATAAGGCTGCAGGTTGCATTTTGTGGTTTTTCTTTCCCCTAAAAAGTAGCGGTACACTGTCTTCCTTTCAACCACAGTTCACCAGAAAATAATAATTATGATGAAAGGGAGGAGATGTGTACAGTGACGGGCTTTCCTCCTCTTCTCCCCCTGTTCCTGAGCCCTGGACCCCAAAGACTATAAACATGGTTGCAGTTTTCACTGAGGACTGGCCTACAAAGAAAATCTACTTGGCAGTGACCTATGTTTGGCTCTTGGCTTAGAAACACTAGCTTTGAGAAAAGCTTACCTGTTCAGGCCTTTCCTCTTCCCACTGTAGTAGCAGCTCCTATGAGCCTATTTTACACCCGAAGCTACTGAGACAGACAGATTTAGTAAATTTCCCCAAGCCTCGGGTGGTATATATGTAGTAGTAAGTTTTTTAATTTTAGCTTCAGAACTAAAGAGCTTCAGCTCTTTTTTAGATGTAGTTCTGTGATTGTCAAGGGATGTGTGTAAGAGTGTGTGTGTGTGTGTGTGTGTGTAACAAGGAAGTTGGAAACTACATTCAGTATAATAGCATTACACATATTTATGCTTGGGGAAAGAACCCATTGCTTTTCTTTTACGGTAAAATTTTTACTTCTGAAAATTTGGCAAAAATCTTCTTGGCTATTAGGGATATGCAAAGATGTTGTCCTCTTTAAAGTGGAAGATGTTCGGAGCATGAGTAAGACATTTATGTTCTATCCATCAGACGGGGATTTGGGTTAAACACACTTACTTAGTCTTCGCAGAGTCTTCACTCCCCACATGCTCCTGCTGTGGCTCCTTGATGCTTTGGATTTCATCTAATCTTGCAATGAAATTCTTGTCAGTGCTTTTTCATCTGTGACTTCAGTCTCTCCAACAAATAGCCACTATTTTTCTCCTGTATTTAATGACATGGGAAGAACAAAACACAATATAAAACAGAAAAGAATGCAATATAAGATTTTATGTATAATAGACTTAAATTTTGTTGAAAAATTTCACTAATTTATAAATGTTAGCATAAGAGGAAATGTGGTGCAATGGCAAAAGCATGCAGTCAGAAAGACTGAGGGGTGGGCTCGGCGCCTGTGGCTCAAGCGGCTAAAGCGCCAGCCACATACACCTAAGGTGGCGGGTTTGAATCCCCAGCCCAGCCCGCCAAATAACAATGATGGCTGCAACCAAAAAATGGCCAGGCGCTGTGGCAGGCGCCTGTAGTCCCAGCTACTTGGGAGGCGGAGGCAGGAGACTCGCTTGAGCCCAGGAGTTGGAGGTTGCTGTGAGCGTGATGCCATGGCACTCTACCCTGGGGGATAGCTTGAGGCTCCGTCTCAAAAAAAAAAAAAAAAAAAGAAAGAAAGACTGAGGGGTGAATATTGTTTCGGCCACTTAGCTGTATGAACTCCAGCAAGTTACTTAACCTCTCTGATCCTCAGTTTCTTTTGTCTGCAAAAATAGAGGGGGTGCAGGAAGAATTGCATTTATTTCAAGGAAGCTGA
>CAUYTI010107449.1:0-64828 GCA_963575145.1 Galago senegalensis
GTTTTAAAGCAATAACTGAGAAAATGACATGAAGGCTGTGTTGACCAGTTTGATGGAAGTATTTCAGATTGCATGTGAAAACCCCACACTGTACCCCAGAAGGGCATTAATGTACATAGTTACCATTCAATAAAAAAAAAAAGCTACCAAGATGTCAGTTAGTAGGTAAATTAAGAAATAAATTGGGATACAGTAATACAATGGAATATTTTTCAGCACTAAAAAAAGTGAGTTATCAAGCCTTGAAAAGGACATGGAGGAATCTTAAATTCATGTGACTAGGTGAAAGAAGCCAGTCTGAAATGCTACATACTGAGTGATTTCAACTGGATAGTATTCTGGAAAAGACAAAATCATGTAAACAGTAAAAAGATCAGTGGTTTCCAGGGGAGTTGGTGGAAAGAGAAAGATGAATAGGCACAGAGGAATTTTAGGGCAGTGAACTATTCTTTGTAGTACTATGAAGATGGCTACATGTCATTATACATTTTCAAAAGCCATAGAATGTACAATACAAAGCACGAACCCTGGCAGAAGCAATGGAATTTAGATGATGACTACGTGTCAGTAAGGATCACTAATTTAAATAACAGTACCACGTAGGTGTAAAACATTGACACAGAGAGAGGTTGGACATACATGAGTGCCTATGAGGATAGGGGATGTATGGAAAACCTTTACCCCGGCTGCTCAATTTTGCTATAAATGGAAAACTTCTCTGAAATAACTTGTTTTTTAGAAAATGTAATATTGAATCTTTGACATTTAATAGGATCGTATCTTTAAAACTGAAATATCACCAAAAAGTGAATAATAATAATACTTTTCTTTAGAAGAAAGCAGAGCAGTACAAACTTTTATCCACTTGCATATTTTAATCCCTGGAGAATTTATTTCTCAATTTCAGGGGTCTCTTGGTGGAATCTTGGGGGTTTCCTAGATATAAGGTCATGTTGTCTGCCAAAAGCAATAATCTGACCTCCTCTTTCCTGTTTAGATACTTAATTTCTTTCTCTTGCCTGATTGCTCTGGGTATGACTTTCAGTACCATGTTGAATAGAAGCAGTGACAATGGACATCTTGTCTTATTCTGTTTCTTCATGGGAGTGCATTCAGCCTTTCCACATTCAGTATGATGTTGGCTGTGGGTTTGTCCTGATGCTTTCTATAATTTTGAGATATGTTTCTTCTGTGTGGAGATATGTTTCTTCTTTCCATGCTCTTCTGAACACGTTGACTGTAACTCACTCACAGCAATTTCACAGATACACAGTTTTTCACTTGTAATGTCATGTTAGCGTTTATCATGAAACAGTGCTGAATTTTGTTGAATGCCTTTTCTGCACCTATTAAGACAATCATAAGGTCTTTATTTTTGCTTCTTTTTATGTGGTGAATCACATTAATAATTTACACATATTAAACCATCCTTGCATCTCTGGAATAAACCACACTTGCTTATCCTGGATTCGTTTTTTGATATGCTGTTGAATTCAGTTTGCTAGTATTTTATGGAGGATTCTTGCACCTGTATTCATAAAGAACATTGGTCTATAGTTTTCTTTTTTGTTTTGTCCTTTCTTGGATTTTGGTATTTAGGCAATACTGGCTTTATAGAATGAATTAGGGAAGGCTCCCTCCTTCTCTATGATACAAAATAATTTCTTTAGTATGGGTACCAACTCTTCTTCATAGGTCTGGTAAAATTTGATGTAAATCCATCTGTCCTGGAGCTTTTATTGTTAGAAGACTTTTTATTGCTGCTTCAATCTCATTGCTTATTATTACTCTGTTTGGAAATTCTATTTCTTCCTAATTGAGTCTTTGGAGACCCTGGTGTCCTGGTGTGTTTCCAGGAATTTGTCTATTTCCGCTACATGTTTAGTTCATGTGCATAGAGATTTTCAGTATTCACAGATGTTATTTTGTATTTCTTGTAACCATGACTCAAGCATTACACAAGTGATCCATGAAACAAAAATATTTGTACTATAATAAATTTTTTTAAAGTCCATGGGAAAGGATTTTTTAAAGAAAGCAAATTGTGTATTCATAAGGATAGCTAAAATATAATAATAATTTGGTTGTCAATATATACAACATAAAAATGTGGCTTGATTGCTATAGCTATAGCCCAACTACATTTGGAATTATTATTTTGACTTTCTGGCCTAGTCACACAGCAATTATGGTTTTCATGAGCACCACTTAAAAGTTTCCTTAAGCCAGTGAATAAAAAACAAATTATTTGGCAGCGCCCATGGGTCAATGGGTAGGACGCCAGGCACATACACCCAGGCTGACGAGTTTGAACCCTGCCGAGGCCAGCTAAACAACAATGACAACTGCAACAATAACAACAAAAAAATAGCCAGACATTGTGGCAGATGTCTGTAGTCCCAGCTACTTGGAAGGCTGAGACAAAAGAATCGCTTACGCCCAAGAGTTTGTGGTTGCTGTGAGCTATGACGATAGAGCACTCTACTGAGGGCAAAAAATAAAAAAATTATTTCATGACAAGACTTCCAACTCATCGATTGTTTTTCAGCAAATTATTTAGACCTTATTTTAGGTTCCTTTCTCCTTATTTTAGGCTCTTAGTATCATTAGGTAAACTTTCTATGACTAAATTCTAAGTTTAGAAGCCCTGAGTCTATACTAAGCAAAAAACTGCATTTAATTGTCTCATTTAACCCTTACATCCTTGTTGAGAAATAAGGGATGAAAACTTAAATTTAAAGATGAGGAATTCAAGGCTCACAGAACTAAAGCAATTGCTCCAATATGCTGCTGCCTTTGACTGGCAGATCTGACATGAAAACCTGGATTTGCCTTACTCTAAATTCTTACAGTTTTTATTAACCTTTTTAATATCTGATGCAAAAACTATATCAAAACAATTCAAATCCAGTAAGACATAGCTTCAATAGCTAATCACATCCGTGTTTTTTTCCTTGCCCAATTTGTCAATCTTTTAAATGCATATTCATTTTTAAGCCATTAACAATACAGTTTGAGTATCCTGTATCTGAAATGACTGGGACCAAAAGTGTTTCAGATTTTGAATTTTTTCAAATCTCAATATTTTCATATACATAATGAGATATCATGAAGATGGGACAAAAATATAAACATAAAATTCACTTATGTTTCATATACACCTTGTACACAAGGCCTGGTATAGGTAATTTTATGCAATATTTTCAATAATTTTGTGTATGAAACAAAGTTTTGACTACAACTCTTCATCTGAGGAGTTGAAATTATACAATGTAAAGTTTATGAAAGGATGAATAACTTATAAAAACTTAGGTGTCCTATTTTCATATCCAGATAAGCAATTTCACAGATACACAATTTTTCACTTAGGATGTCGTGTTAGTGCTTGGAGCATTTTGAATCTCAGATTTTTTAATTAGGGACGTTCAACCTGTAATATTATGGATTATGTTTTGTTTTCTATATTTTCTGTTACTACATAGGTCATTATGTTTGACTTTCATAAGGACCCACTTATTACACTACTCATATTTCTGTGTTTTGCTATGAGTTTCATTTTTTGTCTTCCCCTTACTTATCCTTTTTATATTTATAAAAATAGCATCATACATGTACCTATTAATTTTCTTCAACTGATGATATATCAAGAACCTCTTTTCAAATCAGTAAACATAGTTCTAATTTATTTGTGTGTATATGGATTCGTGTTACTATAAATGGGATATTTTTCTAGAATTGATTCCTAACACAGAATCTCTGGATATAATTATATGTAAATTTGTAATTTTAAAGTGTGTGTTACCATTTTACTTCCCCAATGCCATAAAACCTCGCATTCTCACAAGCATTGTATGAAAGCTATCCTGCTTTTTGAAACTGTTCTCCTCTGCTAACTATGGTAATGAGAATCTGACATAAACAATTTAAAAATCAGCAGGAGGCAACTTTAGATTCAGATGGGTCTGAAATCTTTGCTCTAATGGAAATGATCCTGGCATAACCTTGCTATTAAATTCCCTCTGTACAATGCCTTATGAGAGGACTAAAATCCTCTCTCAGTGTATAGCTCTGAATTTCTGTCCTCACTCATACCTACCTGACAACATGGCTCTGCCTTGATGACCAGAAAATCCTGGCAGAAAAGACAAGGAACACATAAATAATACCTGTGAAAGCAAAGATTTATATGGCTTAGTCCTAAAATAGTATCCAATTTACACAAATTTTCTCTCTTCCTCACCATAAATCTAAAACAGCAGCCTCATTCTTTATTCATGGCTCTGTGAATATATTAAAGAGAGTATAATTTGTGATTCATCCAAATTTTGCGTCCCCTTTTCCCTCCTTTATCTCCTTTCATGCTCTGGAGAACCCCACATTCTATAGATTCTATCAAGCACCAAGATGTCTTACCAAATTTTCTCCTTATCCTTTGTCTCTTTAGTTCGCTCTCTCCACTTTTTAGTTTGTAGGTTATGCTAACTTCTCTGCCAAGCCTTTCTTTTCCACCTGACCTATTATTACTGCTTACCCTTACTGAATGTTAAGTACATGTCAGGCCCTACTTGATATGTACAATTTACTATATTAATTCATTTCAGTCTCAAGACAACACTGTACTGTAAACTTCACTATAATCCCTAGTTTAAAGCAGCGAGAAGTTAAGTTGTCCAAGTTTATACAGCTAGTGACACAACTCCACGCTAACCCAGGAGTCTAGAACCAGAGCCCACACTTTTAACTGCGTACTCTGCTGTCTTCCTTTCCAGTCCTCTTCTCTGAAAATTCATCACAAAAGCTACAGTGGCTTAGGTGGAAGACAGAAGATACAGGATTCTCTTTGGTGATTCAGATAAGGGAGGACGTCAATAGATTTTATGCTGTGACATGAAATAGAAATAACTTTATTTGCTAAGGATAGGACTGTTATTTATTCCTCCAGTGGTGGACATATATGGTTATTTTGTATTTCTTTTAGTTTGACTATATTTATAGTCTTAATCTTGAAAATCCATTAAATGTGATCTCTATTTTGCAAGAAAGACCCTATTGAATCTCAAAAAGATATATGCCATGGTCTTGACACTCAAAGAAATTGTAATATAGTGAGGAATTCAAGATTAATACAATTATTAAAGAGCAATAAAGGACATAACATAACCTTTTCTACTTCTCTGGTTATACCTTAGTAGGAGTCATAAGATTTTTTTTCTCTTTCAGACTTACTATCTACAATTTGGTGATCTTGTCCATTCTAATACTGTATTTGCACCATCACTTTAGTGTGAATTACTTGGAAATCCACATTCTCCTCTCTCTGCTAGTGATGATCTTTTTCTCACCTTAGTTTTATAACACGTCTATCAGATACTTAGGTGTGATGCTTCAGAAATTTCTTATTCCAGTTTTACATTATAATGGTTATATATTTAAGCTTGCTGATGGTCCAAAGTTTTCTTAATACATATTATCTGGCTTGTTTTATGGTATAGCAATGCTTAGAATCTAGTTAGCATCTTTATGTCTTTTTTTATCAGCTTTCAATTTAAGTAACTATTATATCTATGAGAAACTCAAAGCACTGATTTTTTTTATCTACTTCGGAAAATAAAAGCATAAAACTTGTGCTTTTGAATTATATTTTTAAACCACAGAATGTATCTGGAGGACTATCAGTGTGTGGATACATGGTCTTTTTGAGGTAGGTTTCTGAGACATGTGGAAAGACACCCACTAGCAGGATTGTATTAAGAACAAAATGAGAAGAGAACAGTAGGAATAATTGAGAATGTAAAATAGACAAGTCACATCAAGCAACTTACTGTTTGCACCAATTACAGAATCAAATGCAGGCATTGATAGTTGCTACTTTCCAGTGTCAATTTGAAAGAAAGGAAGTCTTGGTGAACAATATAAACAAAATAATAATCAAATACAGTCATAAATTTAGGCAGATGGAATAAATTGTGAATTGTGCTTATCCACTGTCCAATCACTTCATTTGTAAGGCCTCTCTGGGCGGGGGGGGATATCACTGGTTTTATTCTGTGCACTCTGAAAGAGCTGTATGATAAGCTTGGAAGATGATAGTTGTTCATACCTATTGTGGACAGTATAATTGCAACTCCCAAGCTAAAGCTTTACAAATGTTTATGAACAGAAAAATAGCAGCTTTTATCTACTTGAATACATCTTTAGAGAGATGAGAAAGATAGTTGAAAACAACGTATAATTTATACATTTGTGTAAAAAGGGAAATATTACCTATCATATAGGGGTTTTGTGCCATCATCAGAAACCAGTCAAAGGTTCATTGTTATGCCTTCAGGAAGAAAAAAAATCAAGATCCCTGCTTTAAAAGAAAAAAGCAAACAATTAATATTAATATTTACATGAATAGATAATCATTCAACTATATTGAGATGCTTACTCTTTACATTAGAAAAAAGAGCAGAAATCACAATAGAAGCTTCCATGATACTTGGCTAATTAACTCCTGATGTAGTTTTAAACTGCCCGATATAATGAGTTTTCTCTGATGAAACAGAATTGTATCTGCTGTATTATTGATATGTTTGTGCATAGCTAAGGAAACTGAAGCCATCATCAGAAACCAAAGTCAACTGTCACTACTGTGCTTGTAGATTATTTCTTGAAGAATCATAACATCAAATAGGGTGTCATCAAAATGGGCCTGTTTGAGAAAACAGGCATAATAGACTTGAATTGAGACAGATGGGAGGATGGGGTGAGCTGAGGATAGAGGAAGAAGAGGCTGAAGGGTGACAATAGCTGAATGTAGCAGCCTAAAAAATCCCAAGGGGCAAAATTCAAGGCAGGAGAGACATAAAATCACAAGAGTTCTGGTCCGCTGAACAGACGGCTTCCCACAGTGTGGCTCTTCAGCACTCCGGATAGCTCCCCAGGCACAGAAGCGTTGGTACATCTAAAGCTCTTTCCCTGAGGCCTTTTACCCTACAACTCAAGCATCAACTGGCTCTTTCCCTTCAAGCAAAATTTTCTGGTTGTTCAAGTGATATTACTAGTTTTGTTAAACTCAGTTTCTACGGTCTGGGAATAAAACTCAAAAACTTATCTTGGCAGCAGATCAAAGAGTCATGCCTTTTTGTCTTACTCTACTATTATTGTATATACCTGGAACGATAAGAATGTAGAAAGCTATTCCTTGGAACATTGTTTGAAACATGAAGCTGCCTGAAAATTTTTAATATTTATCTATAGAGAAATGAATGTATAAAATGTAGTATATCTAGATAAAGAAATAGTATGTAGTAATGAAATATAACAACACACAAACATGCTAGATGATTTTCAAGATATGCTATGTGAATACTTTGTAAGATGGAATACTTTGTAGGTGCACTGCAGAATAGTGTGAATGCTGTATCTCCAACTACAGAAAGACTTTAGATGTATATGCAAATAATGTTGCTCAAAGGACATATAGGAAACTTGTCATACTCCTTAGGAAGAAGCTTTATGGAACTACATGAATTTTTCCAGATATACGTATTTTTTCAATAAAAACTCTGTTTGCAGGTACATTTTTAAAGTAAAATTTAAATGAATAAATAGTTATGACCCTAACCATCCTTTGTATAGATTTAAGATATTTCTATTAATAGATCTAGCAAGTCCCCATAACCTCAGCCACTGGCTTATGTTTCAAGTGGTACACCAATTATTTTTTAGTTCTTTTTTCTAAAACCTGAAAAACAGAGCAAATTGACTCACAAACAAAGCAAATATTCAATTACTGGGAAGTCCAACCATGTATCTTCAAAATTCCATTTATGACTCTTCAACATGATTAAAAGAATGCTGTCTAGCAGTTCCCAGGAACTTTTAGAGAAGCAATAATGTGGGAACAAAAATCACAGACATTTATTCCAGAATAAGCCATTCTGTGCTTAACCTGATTAAAAACGTCCTCCCATAGAAATAAGATGCCAGCAATTTCTCAGAATTTCTTCCCACTGTAGAGTAAATAATGATTGCAGGATAAATCAGTGTCTCAGAAAACTAAAAGCTCTGAAAAGAAACTTCTCATATGTGGTATGGGATGGACAGAGTGAGACTTATAACCAGAAAAAAAACTTTAAACACCACTTATAATAAGAAGGGAAAACTCACACCTAAGAAGGCTTTTTTCTTATTATTGGGGATTCTTTGCTTTTGTAAGGATCCTCTTATATTTGTGTCCTGCCCTCAAAAAGTATACCACACCCCTTGTCTCCCCACCTCCACGCCCCACAGTGTACTAGGACATTAATTGTCCTCATATTAGAATTAAGTAGATAGGACTCTTGTTTCTCCATTCTTGTGATGCTTTACTAAGAATAATATGTCCCATATCCATCCAGGTTAATACAAAAGATGTAAAGTCTCCATCTTTTTTAGTGACTGAATAGTATTCCATAATATATATATACCACGACTTGTTAATCCATTCCTGGGTTGGTGGACATTTAGACTATTTCCACATTTTGGCAATTGTAAATTGAGCTGCAATAAATAGTCTAGTGCAAGTGTCCCTGTGATAAAAGAATTTTATTCTTTTGGGTAGATGCCCCACAATGGGATTGCAGTATCAAATGGGAGGTCTAGCTTGAGTTCTTTGAGGGTTTTTCATGCTGCCTTCCAAAAAAGTCGTATTGTTAGTTTGCAGTCCCACTAGGAGTGTAAAAGGGTTCCCTTCTCTCCACATCCACACCAGCATATGTAGTTTTGAGACTTTGTGATGTGGGCCATTCTCACTGGGGTTGTTTTGATTTGCATTTCTCTAATAATTAGGGATACTGAGTATTTTTTCATACATTTATTAGCCATTTGTCTGTCTTCTTTAGAGAAGGTTCTATTCATCTCTCTTGCCCAGTGATCTAATGAATTGTTGGCTCTTTTTATATTTATTAGTTTGCGTTCTCTATAGATCCTAGTTACCAAGCTTTGGTCTGATTCAAAATATGAAAATATCCTTTCCCAATGTCAGTTTGTTGTTGGTTTGCTTTGGTTGTTGTCCCCTTAGCTGTATAGAAGTTTTCCGTTTCATTAAGTCCCATTCGTTTATTTTTATTGTGATTGCCATGGAAGTCTTCCTCATAAAGTTCTTCCCCAGGCCCACTTTCTTTGAGCCTTGAAGTTGTTTCATGCCTTAGATTTAGGTCTCTTATCCACCCTGAATCAATTTTTGTGAGTGGAGAAAGGTGCACGTCCAGTTTCAGTCTTTTACATGTGAACCTAAGAAGACTTTTAATGACAGTAAGCAACATTTATGAAGTATTCCCCCAATTTGGTTTGAAAATAAATTGTAAGTGTCAAAAGAATCTCATACTTACAGAAAAATTAAATCGTAAAAGAGCAGAATTTACTGCACCACTATGAAAAACAAGTAGTCATTTCAATGTCTTGTCAATCATGAGGAGAAGATGATTTGCTCAATAGGGAGGTGAATTTCCAGACAGCAAACATTCTAATGAATCTAGTCAAAAAGTACAATAGAGATTCAGATAAAGGCTATATTAAAATATTAAAACCTGCCATGTACTTGTAAGAGGAAAGACATAAGGTCACACGTTGCTGGCATTTATTTCGGGTGAGGTCACATTTGATCTATACTCTACTATATGAAATTTATACTTTTGGGGGTTATTTTCTGGGATTCTTCCCATAAGAATGTTTTTATTGTTCAGGTATATGACAACCCAAAATGATAATTTAGTTATGAATAAAACAGAACTCATGAATCTAATATGTATTACACTAAATGATACTGGGAATTATTTGGGTTTTTTGGTTTAAACCTAGCATATATTTAAATTAAACTGTGCAGTGGGTATTACGACTTAACTTTCAGGGTATAGGAAAGCCAAACATGGTACAAGAGAGACAAATTTATCTTTAAAACCTTGCCTCTCATTGACCATTCACCGTCTCCTCTGAATGATAGTGTTAGCCACTATCTGGTGTTCTACACTGGCTTTTCATTATACCTATCTGTGTGTGTGCCTCCGTGAACATGGATATGTGTGTCATCTTTCCTTGAAGATAATAATCAGACCATTATAAGTCTATGCGGTCTCCATATTTCAGCACAATACCTTGTCATCATAAAATGTTAATTAAATATGTATTGATTTATAATATAACCTTAATTAAGTATAAGTTGTATAATTAAATATATCATAGAGTTGCTGACCTCAAAATATAATATGAATTTGTTTTCAAATTTATATTTGAAATTTGAATATTAAAATACTAAAAAAAAATTTGCTGAGTACTTTGTTGAGTGCCCCTCTCAAGATTTTGTAAAAAGGGATTTATATGCTAGAGAACACATAGGTTTCTTTTTTTTTATTGGCACGAAAATATCAGATATTTAAATTCAACATTGTAATGCCTAATAACTTAGCCCCAGGATCATATGAAAATAACTTTGTCAACCTTCCTAGGTGTAAAATAACAGCAGTTGGTCAGTCAGAATTGCCTGAATTTTCTACAATTTATTCCTTGGGTTTGCTAGTCACCCCTATGTGTTTGTAATAGTTCTTTGAGGAAATAACAATGAAATGTTCCATGTCTGTCTTTACTTCTTCTTTCTAGGTTCAAAGAAAGTCTCCCAATGTTATCAAAGACCAGATCCTATATCTGGAATTTCTACCCAACCTCTTTAGAATCTAATTCTTTTACGTACATCTTTTTAATCATTCTGCCATTGCCTTTGTCTCTCTGAACTTCAAACATACATAGTTATTTCTCTTTCTTTCTTTTTGAAAAAAAATAATTTGACCTTGCTAACCAGGCCCTAACTTGCTGCATTAATTTGAACCTTTTCTTGCACAAATTTCTTCACTCTCTGGTCTCCATTTGGCCACCATTCACTCCTTATCTTCCTTTTATCTGCAATCTATAGAGTTGTACAGCTGTATATGGACGTACAGGTTCCATTTATATAATGGTATCCCAGAATTGTTCAGTGCAATACCTGCACCCGTGCTCGTGGTGGGGTTTCCCTTTTTCTCTTTGCCCCATCCTTGCCACATTTCAAATTATACTATATGTAGTTTCCAAGTTAACTTTCCTAAAATATTTTCAAATATTTCTTGACTTGGATAAAGGCTAAACACAAAACTGGTTTTGATACACGACGTCTTTCCACCTCATTCCTATGCTTTCAAAGAAAGCTTCCAGTATAGTCACACTCATCTTCCGAACAGACTTTTCACCTTGTCATCACTGCATCACTGAGATGGGCCATTTCCCAGCTTGAAACATTCCACTCTCTCCTCCACCTACGCAATTTCTACATATCTTTCAAAGTCCAGTTTGAACTTTAGATTTCTATAAAGCTTTTTTGACTACCTGAACCCACAAGAATTTCTCAATCCCCTCTCTGATCCCTATATTATATATCTGACACTTTTGTACTGACTTTTTATTATGTGTTTTTTGTGTGTGTGAATGTGTATATCCTCTGCTCTGTCTTCCTGTATAGTTTAAGCTTCTAGAAGTCAAAAACAAGATATTATAACTCTATATTCTCCAAGTTATACAACACTACATTTTCCATACCGTGATAAGCTTAGTGAAAGTTGATAATAACCTGATTTTCAGTAATTGACAAAACATCGATTGATAAACTGATTTTAAGTAATTTTTGTTAGCATACCTACCATAATCACAGTTTTATTCTGGCTTTTTATCTTATAGACACATCAGTTTATTTAAAAGGGAGTTTGTTCATTTGATGGGGGTGAGGGTCAGGTGTGTGGGGGTTCTTGTATGCTCAGGCTCATACTTCAAGTTATGTATCTATGTCGACTATTCCAAAGTTGGCATTCAGGATATGTTAGTAGTTATATTACTACTGATACTATTAATAGTAATAAAAGTAATTTGGAAACATATTCCTTCTAAATATTTCTAGTACAGAGTCATGCTATACATATAGTTCCCGAAAAGCCCTTTAGTGAAGAAACAGCTGGGGATTTATAAATTGCATTAATGAAAATAGCCATGTTTGGGGGCTTTTTTTCAGAAATTATTTCCTCAAATCTTAGCACTTTCCAAAGAAATTGATTCAAATATTTATGAGGTAACTGGAGTTCAGGGAAAAAATAACATATGTTACTTCTCAAAAATAAGAACAGGAATACTTATAATTACTTGATGTAAAAGAAGAAAAATCCATGAAGTTTTCTTTTTGTCTGTCACCCTTAACATTTTTCTTCCAAATGTAACTGATTTAAACAGTTCCATTCTAATTCTGCTAGAAAAATTATATAAACCTTATATTCTATAAGCTTCTTTTACAATTGCCTAAGAAATTGGGCTCATAAAACCAGGGCTAAAAAAATCTGGGGCTTGAAATTATTACTTTAATTTTATACCCAAATATTAGCTTGCTTTTTAACACAAAAAATGGCAATAGAAAACCAGAGAACAAAATCTTTTAAGTTAGATAAAGGCCTATTAAAGGTTAATAAGTTTTAGAATAAAGATATGTGGTCTGGCCATCACAGGGCACAGAGAAAAGATCACAAAATTTTTGAATTTTTGAGTCACACTGATTTAGGAAGCTCTGCTACCAACCAAGATAGGTGACATTAAGCAAGTTGCTTAATCTTCTGAGTCTCAGTTATTTTATCTATAGAATCTGAAAGTAACACTCTCCCAGGACATATAGGACTAAAAAAAATTAGTTTTTTTCTACCTTTATTCTATTCCTTTTTTCAGCAAAATATAAATTATCTTGTACAGTGTAACCATATTTTTGGAGTAGTAAATTCTGTTGAAAAGAAAATTTATAATAAATTAAGCCAAAACATATATTCTATAACTATACATTTTAACTATAAGGAAAACCATGTTGCAGGCAAAATCCCTTTCACTCTGCCTTGTGTGGGCTGGTATGCAGCCTTGAACAAGTTACTTAATCTACCTGAGGCTCACTTATATCATCTATGAAAATTAAGGTAACCCTCTCTCAGCATATGTAGTGCTAGAAAAAAATTACTTTTTCTCTTGCTTCATTCTTTCTCTCTCTTCTTCCTGCCTTCTTCCCTTTCTGTGACCCAAAGGCATACCACCATGCTAATATGCTCAATAAGCTATCAGAAAGGAAAATTAACTAATTTTGCATTCTGTACACACATCATTGAGTGCCTTTACTATAGTCTTATAATTAGAAATTAGTTTTCGGAACCAGAAAAAAAAAACATATAGCCAAGGCTATCCTTAGTAATAAAAACCAAGCAAGAGGCATCACCCTACCAGACTTCAGGCTGGATTACAAGTCCACAGTAACCTAAACAGCAGAGTATCAACACAAAAATGGAGACTTAGACGTATGGAACAGAATAGAAAACCAAGAGATGAAACCAGTCTCTACTTCCTGATCTTTGATAAATCAAACAAAAGCATGCAGTGTGGAAAAGAATGCCTATTCAACACAGGTGCTGGGAGAACTGGATAACCACATGTAAAAGACTAAAACTTAACCCACACCTTTCACCCCTTACAAAAATTGACTCAAGATGGATAAAGGATTTAAATCTAAGACATAAAATGATAAAAAAAAAATCTTAGAATAAAATGTGGGTAAAACTCTTGATGATGTTGGACTTAGGAAAGATTTTATGACAAAGACTTTAGCAGCCATGACAACAACAAAAATAAACAAATGGAACTTAATTAAGATGAAAGCTTAGCAAAGGACACAATAAGTAAAGCAAAAAGACAACCTTCAGAATGGGAAAAGATATTTTTAGGGTATTATCTGACAAAGGGTTGATAACTAGAATCTATAGAGAGCTCAAATTAATCAACAACAACAAAAGATCAAACAATCCCATCTACCACTGGCCAAGATATATGAACAGAACCTTCTCTGATGAAGACAGACAAATGGCTAACAAACATTTGAAAAAATGCTCATCATCCCTGATCATCAGAGAGATGCAAATCAAAACCACCCTGAGATATCCCTTAATCCCGGTAAGAATAGCCCACATCACAAAGTCTCAAAGCTGCAGATGCTGGCGTGGATGTGGAGAGAAAGGAACACTTTTACACGGCTGGTGGGACTGCAAACTAATACAACCTTTTTGGAAGGAAGTATAAAGAATCCCCCAAGAACTCAAATTAAACCTTCCATTTGATCCTGCAATCCCATTACTAGGCAGAAGGAAAAAAATCATTATCATAAGAACATTTACACTAGACTGTCAATTTACAATCACCAAAATGTGGTAAAAACCTAAATGCCCACCAACCCAGGAATGGGCTGACAAGCTGCTATGTATGTACACTATGAAATACTATTCAGCCACTAAAAAAGATGGAGACTTCATTATTAACCTGGACAGAATTTGAGCATATTCTTCTTAGTAAAGTATCACGAGAATAGAGAAGCAAGAATTCAATGTACTCAATTCTGATATGAAGCCAGTAGATGATCTAATACACACTCACATAAGAAAAAACTCAAATCAATTCAAGGTGAGGGGCAGGACAACAAGGTAGCAGGAAGAGAGGAGGAAGGTGGGGAAGGGGTGTGTTCCCACTTCACGGGCACAATATTAGGGTGTATGGCACACCTCTCGGGGGAGGGGGGCACAATTATCAAAGGGACTTTACATAACACAACCATTGTAACCTAATTCTTTGTACCCTCAATTAACCTGAAACAATAAAAAAAAGAAATTAATTTTAAAGGTTTCTAGTCAAATTTACATCAGTTAAAATAGGGATGGCTATTTAAACAGATTACTTTCATTTCTATCTAACATGGACAAATAACAGCTTGCATTTACATTAAAACAGATTTTAAAGAATAAGTTTCAAACCAGGCCATATGATAGGCAAAGAGGAAAACACCATGCAATTTTCAAAGGTGACATGGAGATGAAAAAATTTAATTTTGAGCATCATAAATTTATTTTCCTTTAGAGTTTAAAATGGTTTATTTATAGAATGAATAAATTTCCTGATGTCTTACTGTACACCACCTTTACACCAGGTACTAGATATTAAAAGATGAATAAGACCTGGACACTTAGTTCAAGAATCTTCTAGATTAAGGAAGAATTGACATGTAAATAAACAATTCCCTTTTAAAGTTCACGTGCGATAACATACCCGCATGAGAGGTACTACAGAAGGAGGGGGTAGTTAACTTTCTCTGAAGTGGGTTGCTGTACAGAAGGTTGCTTAATTTGAGGTTTAAAAGACAAACTTGCTAATAACTATCTGTTAAAGCTGGCAAGGAGGTAATATATCATCTTTATTTCAGAAATAAGGAAGCTACCAGAGTCAAGGGACTTTCACAAGGTTACGGAGCTTAAACCGGGCCTCAAATGAAGTGTGACAACTCCGAAACCAGTGCTCTTTCCAGGAGTATCAAGCACTCATTCCAATGTCTCTGAACCATTCTTTTTCTATTTTTCAGTCAATTTAATATAATTTTCCATTCAATATAAATAGGCAGCATATATTATTCTCGGATTCATTACTGAAGGAGATGATAAAATTATCATGTACAATGCCAACAAAACATTATAAATAAGTTCATTCTCCTAGAATGAATGTTCACCTCATCTTGACTTCATGCTGAAAATTCTCCTGAAGAAATATAATTATAAAATATTTAATAAATACTTATGTTCTTTAGGAACACAGTTTTTATGAAAACTATGGCTAGAGTGAATAAATGACCCTTGTCAAAAAAACAATTTAAAATACTTAAAATTTCAAAGATATTGATTTGAATATTATTCTTGATCTGCTTAGAGGAAGCTTTTCCTTAATATAGAATTCCTGTTATTCTCCTTTAACCAACACCTATATATGAACACTGGTCATTGAAGTATAGTAATATCCCAACAGACTCACAAAAATCTGCTTTATAATAAAAATCCAGTGCTTTTGCAATCTAGAGGAACCTTTTTCCCACCTCAAAACACTGTTTGGTAAAACAATAAATTATAAACCTAAGACACTGTAGTTTTTTCAATATTTAACAGAGCTACTTCATTTCCTGTGTATTGTTTTCTGTTCTATGAATATCATTTCTATTCTCTTTCTATTTGAATTATTTTACAAGAAAGCATATAAAAATAAGAATGTGATATGATTATAATATTTCTTATGCTAAGGTAATTTAACATTCCTATACTTGAAATAGAATTGTTGTTTTCTTTTCAAATGTAAGCTATGACTATTAAGGTTGAATTTATGAGCCATATAAGTCTCTGAACGAAAGTTCTGGCTTGTGGTATCTCCTACTTTTTGTGTGGTATCTCCTACTTTTTGAACTTACCCTCCCTTAGACAAGGTGTGCCCTTCTTCAAATTATTATTCGGAACCATTAGTCAAGTTCAGAATGAATGGACCAAGGAATACTTGATTTTCTTAGAACTCTCTTGAAATACAAAGTCCTTATTTTTTTGGCTGGGCACAGTAGCTCCTACCAGTAATCCTAGCACTCTGGGAGGCTGAGGTGGGTGGATTGTTTGAGCTCAGGAGTTAGAGACCAGCCTGAGCAAGAGTGAGACTCCATCTCTACTCAACATAGAAAAATTAGCTGAGTGTGATGACAGGTAGCTGTAGTCCCAGCTATTAAGAGACTGAGGCAAGAGGCTTGCTCGAGCCTATGAGTTTGTTGTGTTCTATGGTGTCAGAGCACTCTAGCCTAGGGCAACAGAGACTGTCTCAAAAAAAAAAAAGTTTTTATTTTCTCCATGTATAATTACATTGAGAGTAACATACGGTACAATGTGGTATGATATGAATACCATACTGAGATACACAACTGCAAAGATTCCTGCTACTCAATTAATGATGTGATTACATGCTCCCTTTTTTTTTTTTTACCATTGACTTTCTCTCCTTTTATAAAACGAAAATTCTTTAATAGTTTGTGACAAAGTTATGAGTTTATTCATATTCAGGGAGAGACTTGATCCTCACAACTATAAGCCCCTATTTTTTTTTTTTTTGAGACGGAGCCTCAAGCTGTCCCCCTGGGTAGAGTGCCATGGCATCACACTCACAGCAACCTTCAACTCCTGGGCTCAAGAGAGTCTCCTGCCTCAGCCTCCCAAGTAGCTGGGACCACAGGCGCCCGCCACAACGCCCGGCCATTTTTTGGTTGCAGCCATCATTGTTGTTTGGCGGGCTGGGCTGGGGATTCGAACCCACCGCCTTGGGTGTATGTGGCTGGCGCCTTAGCTGCTTGAGCCACAGGCGCCGAGCCCACTTGGTATTTTTAATTAGTGTGCTGTTCTTGTTTTATGTCTGTACCTTATCTGGTATTGCTATAGCAGTGGCATCTGACTTGCGCCTGCCGGCCTTATGCTGATTTTATGAGGACCTTCTTTGCTTATCTGTGGTGTTAGATATCATATAAAGTATGTGTGGACCCTGTTCTTTTCTTTGCTAATCAGCTTTTGTTAGTGTTTGTGTATTTAAAGCGTGACCCAAGACAACTCCTCTTCTGATGTGTGGCAGGAGGAAAAAGCGTTGGACGCCCCTGAGAAGACATTGGAGTTGTAGGTAGACGTCCCTTCAGCCTCTACCTTACTGTGGGTTTCTGCCACTTCCTTTCCTGTGTTGATTTTGGTTTCTGGCTTTCCAGTTGGGGCTTTCTGCATGTATCCGATCCTCCTTAGTTTTCCATTTATAATCAAGAGCAGACTGGATGTTTGCAGGCTGGGTTTTAGTTTTTGGTTAATTGCAAACAAGAGCAGCTATTTCCTGGAGAATCACTGAATGCCTAGAGTGAACCCTCTGGTTTCTTCCCTGCTGGGGAGAGGTGAGTAGTCCCGGCTCACTGGTGATCTACATGGGCAGAGGGGCCGGACTGGGCAGATGTTAGGCATTCAGAATCCAGACTTTCAGATGGCCACCCTGTGTCTCCAAATCTCTCATCTCTCACATTCAACATGTCCAGAGTAAGTCTGCCATCTCCCGTGGGGGCGAGGGTTGGGATCTGCCGGGGCTGGGCATGGTGGGCCTGAGAGAGCGACCAGCAGTTCTGCATGAGAGTTTCCAGGCCAGCCCTCTGTCATCAGCTTGGCCACCCATGCAGAAGGTGCCACCAGTCTTTGGCCTCTTGGGTCTGGGCAGGAGAATGGCTGTCTTCTCACCACTGTTGCCCTCGGCTTGCCCTGGAGATTGAGGCGTTTCTGATTTGTTAAGTCAGATGTGTTTTTAATCTTCCAAAAGGAACGTACTCTTTATCTACTGATGTTCCATTTATATTTCCTGTTCTTGGTGGGTTTAGTAGCTTTGAAATATCTTAATTCCTTTAGTCTGACTTTAGGCAAAAGCAGAGAAAAACTTATATGGTCAATCCATCACCATTAGCCCAAACCCCTCAATTACTCCATAACTATGATATTGTAGTATATTTATAAATGTCCCAAATGCAAAAGCAAAAAAAAAAAAAAAAAGGGAAGAAGAAGAAGAAAAGGAAAAAAACGGTCATTTTCTTACCCTCTTGTGCCACTCTTCATTGCCCACACGTGGCTGTCAGGCACATAGCCGTTCAGGTATTTTTCTGAGCAGGTGGACATGAGCAGTGAGGCTGCACACACTGCCAGGGTTGCCTGTGTTGGTGCGGTGTGCCCCAGTTGTGGGGACCTGCCTCTCCTGTGTGCTCCAGCTGTGGGGACCTGCCAGTCCCGTGAGATGAGAGCTGCTGGGCATGCCGCCCCTCTGTGGAGTGCAGATCGCCTGGGTCAAGTGCTAAGACAAGGTCATACTCTTCTGCAGGCAGCCCCAGCAGGGACCTGGAGAGATGGAGGCCTGTGCATTCCTGCTGGGCCTGGGACTCTTCACACAGGATCATTGTCTGAGCTCCAGTCAAGCCAGCAGAGACTGGAGGGTCCAGCTTGAGGAAGAGAGCTCCTACCAACAGTGGCCCTGCCACCTGGATGCTTGACCCCAGGAGGAGTGCCCACCCCCCAAATTCTTATTCTGAACACTGAACTTCTTAGGTGCTGCTTAGCAGGAAGACCTGTCTGTGTCAGGGCAGGCACATTTGGCACATTCTCTTTAATAGCTGGGTAGTATTTTATAGCAAGAATATATCATAATAATTTATGTTCTCTTGTTCCGGAAACTTAAGAGGTTTCCAATTATTCTGGTGAAAAATCTTGTGGTATGTTAAATATTTTTACATTATGTATATATTAATATTATTTTAAATCAAATCGTTAGATATTACATATTGTATGTCATGTCCATGGCAACATGTATGATGTACAACACACAGGACACGGCACACATGACTAACACGGTCACAGCACACACGACACACATGACCTACATGGTCACAGCACATACAGCACACATGACCCACAAGGTCACAGCACACATGACACACATGACCTACACGGTCACAGCACACATGACACACGTGACCCACACGGTCACAGCACACACGGCACACATGACCCACATGGTCACAGCGCACACGACACACATGACCCACACGGTCACAGCACACATGACACACGTGACCTATACATATCATGTCATCATGCACCATGAGTGCATGTCACATAAACACAAAGCTTGTTTTAATATGTATCTCTTAAATATTTCAGCACAACAGATAATTACAAAATGATTTTCCTCCTGAGTTCATTTTCCCTGCCTGCCTCTCCCTGGATTCTCGGTTTGACGCAGGCCCCTAACACTCCTTGTCTGTCACAGCCCTTTTCTCCACGTGGGGAGGGAAGCCTCAAATTCCCCCACTGCTTCCTGCGTGCTGCTGGCCTGGGAAGGGCTGTTTACACAGAGCATAGACAAGATAATTACAGCTGCTGCTGCCCTTCATTAAGGCTGCCCCAGGGAGGTCTCAGCAGACCCTGCTCTTTGAGAACTGCTCAAATTTCTACCTGAACCTGAGATTTATAAAATAGGAATTTTATTCTCTTCCAACGCTTAAGTAGGATTTTGACAGGTCCTCTCCTCATTTTGAGTCTCACAAATATTTCCCCTTTCCTATTCTTATCACATCCCAATTAAAGTGATCACTGGGTCTCCCCTTCTCGTCTCCCACAGCCCTGCGCTTGAAGCTCCCTCTGAGGTCCCAACTCCTTCTCAAAGGCGTCTGGGAACTCCCCTTTCTCAGCCGCCCCATCTGGCTGGGGTTTGTCTCCTGGGACCCTGCCCAGCCATTCCCCTTCCTCTCTGACCCTTCCTGATATCCTCATGAGGGGTGCTGGACACCTTTCTCAGCACCCCCAAACCCTCTCCCCACCCTCTGTGTAGTCAAAGTGGATCTTGGTGCAACAGAGCTGCCCTGTCCCCAGGACGCAGCACACTTCCCTGGAGGTCACTCCATAGAGGCTTGGGGGCCACATGAATGCTCAACGCATGCGGCTTATTAAATGTAATAAAGCACCAGCCACAGGCACAGGGAGGCCACCTCCTAGGCCAGGTGTGGGGGAGGCTCACACCAGAGTCCTGGCGTGCCCTGTCTTATGACCAAATCCCTTCCAGCTGATGGTGCATCACCAGGACCAGAGTTGAGGACCAGCCAGTGGTGTCTGCAGCTGCAGATTCTACCTGGGATGGGACCCAAGGGGCCTGGACAGGTTTCAGCAGCAATCAACTTATGATCTCACAAATATGAAGCATTAAGCAATAAGAATTTTTAGCGTGCAGCCAGCCTCTGCGTACTCAGGGCCCATGTGGTCCTGGCCCAGTTTGTCTACGTTCAGAACATTTCTATGCTCTCCAGCATGTCACATGGGTCACTAACCTGCTTATCTCTTGAATTTTACCCACTCATTGTTTTTTTTATTCTCGAGCAGAGTTGAGAAAGCCCATTGAGGGTTATTCAAATATATTTATTCTCAAACAGTATACAGCAAATGTACAAGGCAGTCGATCTTTAAATCAATTTTGTAAAATTATGTAACATATTACACACATCAAATTGTGTATGTGTATGCAAATATATATACAGTTTTAGAATCATAACAAACAAACAACTGTGCACGCCCCTCAGTTGGCATTACCGCTCCCCGGGAAGCCTGTGACTCTCCCCACCCCTCGCCCTCTGTGGTAATTGTGCTAAACATTGATTGGCTTTGATTGGCATTGTCACCCTAAACAACATATTGTCTGGCTTTGTCTGTTTCTGGACTTATATGAATGGAATCACACCATGTGCATTTTCTGCGATTTGCTTCTCTTGCTCGACGTTGTGTTTTTGAGACTGATCGCTGTAGCTGGGGTTCTTTCCAGGTGAGCAGCTGTGCTTGCTTGCCTGGGGGGGAGGGGTTTCCAGGACACAGGACATTCAGTGCTGGCACTGGGATGTCCTGGGAAAGCCTGGCTTGCTCTCACTGCCGCAGTGCCCAATTGCATGAACACGCCACAACTCATGTTTGTACGTGTCTGTGGATGTTTGGGCTGTTTTCATTTTGAGGCTATTTGAATAGTGCTGAGGCATGGAGCATTCCTGAGCGTGCCCTTGATGTTGGAGTGTTCCTTCCTGGGACTGCTTAGTGGCTGGGTCAGCTACATCTTCCGTGGTTTTAGGTAACAGCAAACTGTTTTGCGAGGGCTCACAGCAATTCACCCGCCTCTAGGCACACAGGAGCATCTCCATTCCTCCGAATCCTCACCAGCATAGGGTTCTGTCCAGCTTCTAAATTGGTCTATTTGGTTGGTGAGAAATGGGTCTCATTGTGGTTTTCATCAGGATCCCCAAGGTTGCTAATAACATTCATTGGCCATTATAATTTCCTTTTCCAGAAAGGCCTGTTCATGCCTTTTGCCCATTTTTCTATCATATCATTTCTTTGCTGACTATTGGAGTCCTTTGTATATTGTGGACATAAATCCTTTGGAGTTAACATGTGTTACAAACATCTCTTCTCACTTTGTTACTTGCCATTTCATTTTGGGGCAGGATTTTGGTGAATAGAAATTCTTCATTTTGATATAATTGATTTTGTCTTCTCCTTTTTTCTGTTCACTTAAGGGATCTCTCTTCAAAGCCAGGAAGATACTCTCCCAGGCAGTGTTTGAGAAGTCTTACAGCTTCATCTTTCACATTTAAGTCTTTCATCCACTCTGAGATGACTTGTGTGTGGGTGTGAGGCAGGGATCCCTCTCCGAGATGACTATGTGTGGGCGTGAGGCAGGGATCCCTCTCTGAGATGACTTGTGTGTGGGCGTGAGGCAGGGATCCCTCTCTGAGATGACTTGTGTGTGGGTGTGAGGCAGGGATCCCTCTCTGAGATGACTTGTGTGTGGGCGTGAGGCAGGGATCCCTCTCTGAGATGACTTGTGTGTGGGTGTGAGGCAGGGATCCCGCTCTGAGATGACTTGTGTGTGGGCGTGAGGCAGGGATCCCACTCTGAGATGACTTGTGTGTGGGTGTGAGGCAGGGATCCCGCTCTGAGATGACTTGTGTGTGGGCGTGAGGCAGGGATCCCACTCTGAGATGACTTGTGTGTGGGCGTGAGGCAGGGATCCCACTCTGAGATGACTGTGTGTTGGTGTGAGGCAGGGATCCCGCTCTGAGATGACTTGTGTGTTCGTGTGAGGTAAGGATCCTGCTTTATCTCAGGACGCCCATGTGGAGCACCAGTGAGTGCCACATTATTTTCTCTGACTAGTCCATTCATTTTGCAAGTTCCTATGGAAGTATGGATCTCTTTCTAGTCTCTTTTCTGTTCTTAGTGAAAAACTTTCCTTTTACTGGCTGGTCTCTGTTCAGCAGGGTTCTCCATAGGTAGTGCTGGTCAGAGAGGGTGCTTTCTCCTCCCCTGATACACATACAAAAGGCAGATGTGGCTACCCAGGCCTCTCTGTCCCCCACCCCACATAGGGCTGTGGAGAAATCGGGGGTGGAGTCCTAAGGCAGGGCTGGGGAGTAGGCCTTGAAGGCCCTGGGCAGGTTATGGACTGTACCCTGGGAGTGTAGGAGCAGTAGGTGCTCTTCAGTCAGGAAAGATATATGGATGGACATATATATATAGACACATATATATATATTTATGTGAGTTGTACAGATATATACAGATATGTGTCTATATATTTGATTATATGATGTATATAGATGTGTGTGTACATGGCTGTACATATGACTTGTATATGGATATATACAGATGTGTGTATATAAGTGATACATATGGGTACATACAAATGTGCGTGTGTATGGATGTAAGTGCATCTTTTATAGAGGACCCTCAGAGTGTTTTGTGGTATATAGTTCAGAGCAGGCCAAAGTAACCAGTCAGGGTGCTACTTCACAGACAGGGGTGGGCCAGTGTGCTGAATCCTCCTCATGTGGTTTCCCAGGTTCCCTGTGGCCTTTGTAGAGCTGCACCCAGTGTGTCACATCATTAGCTGCCTCCTTGGCTTGCCACTGGCTTCTTCAGGGCCTGTGCCCTGGGGCCTCTACACAGCAGCTCCCACTGCCTATGACACTGTGCCTGGAGATACCTTCATGATTTGCTGCCTCACCTCCTTTTGGTCTTTACTCAAGGTTCCCATTTTGAGCAAGGCCTTCCCTGGTGGCTTTATCTGAAACTACAGCCCCTCATGCTTCTAACTCCCTTCCCCATCCCCAGCTTCATTTATCATCATTGAACTCTTGCCATCTGACATACTGTATAATAGCTCATTAATTTGGTTCATTGTTCCTTGTTCCCCAAATGTGACTGTGCCAGTGCCTGACAGGTAGCAGGTGCTCAGCAGAGACTGAGTGAGCAAGCCACTGAGTGCAGGGCCCACCACAGGGGTGGCGCTGCATAGGTACTGAAGGTGTCCAATAAGAGACAGCAGAGGGGGTGCTGGGGCCAGCGCCTTCCCAGGCGGTTCAGGGAAACCCTTCAGAGCACCTCCCTCAAGCCCTGCCAGGGGCTGTGAGCACCTCTGAGGCTCTCAGGCCCTCCTGCTGGCCCACTGGGTGTCTGCACACTGCTGTTCAGCCATAGCATTTTAGGGCCCCAGAGGCATCATGTACCCTTATCCCCACCTCGGCTGCCCTGAACCTTTCACAGAGAGCTGCTGAGATGTGTTCCCAGTCTGACAGAAGCCTGATGGCCACAGGGATGACGTCACTCTCTCAAGGCCCCATAGTGGGACTGTGACCAACCAGACTTCCAGACACCAGTGTGGCTGGGACAGAAGAAGTCCCATGTGCAGGCAAGCCTGGGCCTGGCACCCGCTGACCTACATTTCCTTATCCTAACCATGGAGCGTACACCTAATTCTTTGACATCTCTTTCTCAGGAGCTGTTGCTTGGCAATGGTTACTAGGCAAAATCCATAATTAATGGAGTCAGAGCTGTTGATTGGAGGCCTCTGGAGTGCTGGGTATCCACAGGCTGCAGCGGGCACTGCTCTGAGATGGCCCTGATTCCTGCCCCACAGGCACACCTTCTGTGTGATCCCTCCCCAGGGCTTGGGTGGGAACTGTGAGAAGGTTACACTCTATAGCCATGGTGACGGGACTGTCATGCCCATGGTCCCCTCGTATTAGATTAGACCGAGAGCAATTGGAGAAAGCAGCCAGTGCCCTGCTGTGATAGGGCTGTGTGCAGGAGCTGACATCCCACTTTCTCACTGGTATTCAGTGGGGTCATCTCAGCTCTAGAGGCATTCCTCAGCTCCTGCACACAGCCCTGTGCTGGACACCTGCTCTGAGGGACTGTCAGATGTCGTGGGATCATGTTTTAAGTCACTGCATCTGTGGCACTTTGCAGCATTAAGAACTAAAACCCAGACGTGGGGGTGGTGAGGAAGTGGCTTCTGGGACTAGCCTTGGCGCTGAGGCCACAAGCCAAGGTGGAGAAGGAAGGAGGCCCAAGGGCTGTGCTCATCCCTGTTCCTGGTGTCTAACCATGAGCTCTCACAAGATCAGGGGGCTCTGACCCCTTCACGACAGTAGACGAGGCCCAGAAAGGCTCTGACTTGCCCGAGTTCCTGCCACCAGGAGAAGGTGGGCGCTGACACCAGGGACTCTGACGCTGAGGGTGTGTGAAGTGGGGGTGCCCACTGTGTTGTGAGGTGATGGAGTTGACCCATGAGTGGACATGGCAGGCGGGGTGGGGGGGCTTGAGGCTCCCTATGCCCCCTCCCCACCCCAACATGGCTGGCAAAATGTAAAATGGAGCTTCCAGAATATTCCAGCCCAGACTTCTGCAGCCCGTGCCTCCTATGGGGGAGTCTTCCTGACTCAGGTCAGGTCCATCCCTCCACAAAGAACAGGGCCTACAGCTCTCTTGGAACCTCTGGGGTTTGCAGCCTGCTGTAGGCGCACACCCACCTCCCTGTCCCACAGCAGCCTCTGAACAGCAGCAAGGTGCCCTTGTGTGCTCTGGGGCTGATGTCGGGGGTCTCTCAGTTTAGTGAAGCTTCTAGAAAGCCACAGGGACAGGGACCTCCTCCTAGAGAGGGTGTCCTGGGCTCTCAGAGGATGAGTCTCACAGAAAGCCCTGGAGCAGCCCAGGAGAGCTGCAGGGGGAGGCGAAGGTGGCCCTGCCCACCTGGGCAGCCCCTGCCCCACTGCCCGCAGCATGAGCAGGGTGTGAGCAGGACACAGGTGAGAGAGGGAGAGACGGGTAAGCGGAACCACCAGGTGGGGAGAGGCAGTGGGGGCTCCAATAAAGGGTTAGCACAACCGTAAAAGAATTAATATTGTTACAATGCATGACACAAAATTTAGAAACAGGAGCTGTAAAGAAACTTAACAAAGATGAGAACTTGAGAATGCAAAATCCATTCCTGCTAAAACAAAAAATAATAATAAAAGATTAAAAAATGAGATTTAGGGTAAAGAGATAAAAGGCAACGGACCCGTGAGCTGCCCAGTAGAAGTCTGGGAACACAGAGGGGTGGGGTTAGGAAGGAGGATAAAGTTAATATCCATGAAATAATTTTTTAAGTAGATGAGACTGTAGATTGAAAAAGAAAATTAAGGCTGAGCATGGAGTCTTACTTCCGTAATCCTAGCACTCTGGGAAGCCCAGGCAAGAGGAGTTCAAGACCAACCTGAGCAAAACAAGACCTTGTCTCTACTAAAAATAGAAAAACTAGCCAGGCATGGTGGTGGGCACCTGTAGTCCCAGCTACTCAGTAGGCTGAGGCAGAAGGACTGCTTGAGCCTAGTTTGAGGTTGCTGTGAGCTATGGCACCAGGGTACACTAGCCTGCGTGACAGAGTGAGACTCTGTCTCCATTTAAGGAAGGAAGGAAGGAAGGAAGGAAGGAAGGAAGGAAGGAAAGAAGGAAAGAAAGAAAGAAAGAAAATGAGATGAGAATTAAGAGCTAAGCAGGTGGTAGGGACATGTGAGTAATGGTGAATATGAGAACCGGGGAGAATGTACTAAAGAGCATCTATAAACTGTTCTCTCTCCTCCCAACGACACATGAGCAACTCAGGAAGGAAAGCTGAAGGGAGGTAAACTGAAGTTAGAGTGCAAAAAGATCACTGGAACTGATATAAATCAATACACTAACTAATCAATAAAAGTGAGAAGTCAAGTCCTAATTTCTTGCTTCAAAAAGCACAGACCCCGCTGGGAAGAGGTAAGGTCTAGAAATAATCAGACACCTCTGTGTGTTGGGTGCTCCCGGAGCCCACTGCCCTCTCTGTGGGTTGCCCATGGGCCCTGTCCCCTCCTGGTGGTTGGTGGCATGAGCCCTGCACCTGCTGTGGCCATCCTGTCATCCTTGCTATGCAGAAGCCTGCCGCTTCCGACTCTGTCTCCTTCCAACATAGGGTTGGGGGATGAAGGCCCAGAGCACCACCAACCCCAGGCTGCCCTGGTCTGGGGAGGGCAGAGGCATTCAGGCACCAGCCTGTTACATACAGGCTGGGCTTGCTGTGTTGCTAGGATCTTGGCAGGCTGGACAGTGCATCTCTAAAAATCCTGCAGGTGACCTGGATGGATGCCGTTGGTTCATACCACACTTTGAATGTATTAGGGGCCACTACTCAGGAAAGGAAACCTTAAAAGCAGTTTCCAGGTGATTCTGCTCCCACACAGCCAGGAGTACAACCCTCTCCCTGACTCTGCCATGCCGTAGGGCCCTGTCACCACCATGGGAGTGACCTCAACCAAGCCAAGGACTCCCATTTTCCCCCTCCTGCCCCAGAGGCCACCTGTTCACAAGAGCCCTTTTCCACAGCCTTCCAACTGCTATCTCCTTGCTCCCCCACCCTCCCGACATCCTGGCTCAGCCCCGGGAAAACTACTTGCACTTGAGTCCTTGTCTAATCCTGGAAGAACCCAAATGGAGGCAGTGGGACCAGGCCATCCCACCTCTGTGCTGCCCTCGAACTGGGTGGGGTTCTCTGGGCCTCCCACATGCCCTCAGGTGCAGAGAAGTCCCTGTATAGCAGGGCTGCCAGGCCATGTGAGGTTACATAACTGTTCATGGGGCCCTGGAATAGGAGCGGCCAACACAGGGCTCTCTTGAGCTGAGAGGGTGGACGCCAGTGTCTGATGACCATGGCCTGCTGCCACCAGGATGCCAGGTCCCTAATCCTGACCCCCACTGCCTCCCCAGGCCTGTTCATCCCCAGCCTGGCATAGTGGGGCTGGGGCTTGCCTACCTTGATAACACAGCCCTCAACCCCAGCCCTAGCTCCAGCCTTAGCCTTGGCCCCCAGGCCCAGAATTTGCACGGCAGGTATCCAGGGAGCTTCCCTTGCCAACCCCAGCTCCTCCACCTCCGGCCTCCTCCTGAAAGATGCATGGAGTTTGAAAATTTCATCAAAGCTGTTTGCTTCCCAGGCTCGCAGGTGAGAGGCCAGGTGCTGGAAGCCCTGGGGGTCTCTGGCCATCCTGGGGCTCCATCAGCCCTGGACACTGCTCCGGGCTGTTATGGACTTGATGGGCAGGGGTGGGGAGCTGGAGGTGGGACAGGGGAGGGAGAGAGGGTGAAGGGCAGCCTGTGGGGTGAGAGGTGCTGACATTCCACAGGAGATCAGAGTGGGAAGGGTTCCCTAGCGTGTGACCACAGTGACTGTGCCTCCCTCTGCCCGACCAGCAAACCTTCACTCACTTGTTCTGTGCAGCTTTTGTTATTATTTTTACAAAACAGTAATGCATTTGCATGGTTTTGAAATAAGGGGGACACAATGGGTTGTTCCTGTTCTTTTGCCATCAGATGCAATGAGGTGCTGGTGGCCCTGCCCAGAGCTGCTTTGCACGTGGGCAGGTTCATCTGTAGGGTGAAAGTCCACTCATGGAATTGCTGGGTCCACGGATAATCCTGATGATCACCGCATGCTGCCCTCACAGAGGCTGCTTGTGAGGCCCTCCCAGCAGCGAGGTTCCCTTCCGTTCATCTCACCCAGAGTGTGCTGCTGAGGACACCCAGAGAATGGCCAATCTGATAGGAAAACACATTTGAAAAACATAAGGAAGCTGGTGCTCCTTGTTTTCTTGGAGTGGCTTTCCTAGCAAACAGCTACAAGGAGCTACAAGGCGAGCTGTCCTGTGTACAGAGTATTGAGATTGCTTTAACTGTTTATGTGCATGTATGTTTGCATATGTGTGCGCAGGTGCACTGCTGGTGTGTGTGCATGTGTGTGCACATGTCCCTGTGTGTATAGATGTCTTACTTGGAGCACCCAGTCTACCCTTGGTCCCTGGGGAGGGAGAAACTCAATCTGAGCACATAGCCTTCTGGGACGGAGGGGATAAATCTCGGTCCTGTTCCCAAATATCTGAAGTGGGTCTGGTGACAGGCCAGCTCCCTAGCAGGACAAGAATGACCGCAAGTTGGGGGACCTGGGTCACAGGGCAGGCTCAAGATAAGGCTGGGATATCGGCTGTGTCCAGGTGGTCTGGGCTGAGCTGGCTGGTCCAGGCTGTGCCGGCTCATGGAGCAGCATTTAGTTGCTGGGACTTGGGGCTGGCTGTGACCACCTGGCTCTCTTCTATGGGGCCTCCCATGCTCCAGCAGCCTGAATGGGAGCACTTGCTGGGCAGAGGAGGGGCTCTGAGGGGGAGTGCAGGGTATGCTAGGTGCTGAGTATCTTTCCTGCCCATCCTCTGGCCACAGCACTGGCAGGCCACCAGCATCACAAGTGGGGAGTGGCTCGGCCCCTAGTGGGAGGAGCTGCATACTCACTGCCTGAGATGGGGGAGGGTGGAGCCTTGTGGACAATTTTGCAACCCACCTTCCTCAGGAGGACAAGGTCATGTCCATCTGTATGAAGCTGGCCACCGACATTTGACAAACTACCTCAGCAGGGCACTGGGACCCTGAAGCAAGTGGTGTAGTCAGGGTGGGCATAGAGACACCATCGACCTGCAGTGGGTGGGCAGCAGGGATGATGTGTGGTCTTCCCACAGCCCTCCATCAGAGGAGACCCCACCCCAGAGCAAGAAGGAGGGGAGCCCAGCGCTTGTGTCAAAGGCGCTCTGGAACCCACAGCCCCGCGTGGGCAGCTGAAAGATTAAACAGACTTTGTTGGGATTACCACTGCCAATCAAGTTCAAGTGTATTTTTAAGAGCTTAATTTGCGGCCCTAGGTTTCAAATAAAATCATCAAGTCCAGTCAATTAAACTCATTAAGGCGGGTGGACTGGCTGGCGTTTGCACTGCCATCAGATTCAGAGAATTAATTAGGGGCCTGTTATCCTTTGTTGGGATTAGCTAAGCCAACCCAGAAGCCTGGCATTTTTGCTAAAAGACAGCGCCATAATCTCTTTAGTGGGGCCCTGGGAGATGGATCTGGGCAGCTTCTTCAGAGCAGGAAGCACCTTGCAAGGTGTCCTATTCTGCCAGGTGCAGACTGCTGAGCACAGGTGGGAGTGTGGGCAGGCTCCTGGGCTCTGGCTGTCCGGAGACTTCAGGTCACACAACCCGGAACACCACCCCTGACCTATTCCTTCCACCTCCATCTCACAACAGCCCAGGAGAGGTCTATATAGAAGGCACCTGTTGGCCCCTTTGCCTTTCAAAACCACCCTCTACCTGGATTGCTGGGGTCTTGAGGCCTCTTCTGAATCAGGCCAGGTGAGCAAGCTGGCCACCAAGAACATCCTAATCCCTTGGGGGACATCAATTGGTCTCTGAGTGGTCCTATGACCCCCAAAGAGCCAGTCAGAGCCTTGGGTGAGTGTGAAATACAGCCCATGGTAAATACAGCAAGCCTGGGGCTCCTGGCCAGGCAGGCCCTGCATAAGGGTGGGATGGAGGTGGGGAGGAGGAGGAGACGAGTTTCTCATGACACTGGGTGAGTTTCTGGGTCTAGCCACATCTGAAGCTCACCCCTGGGCTTTCAGTCGCATGAGCCAGTCTGTTCCTCCTTTTTTGCCAAGCTAGCTGGAGCTGGTTCTCTGCCACTTAAACTGGAGGGATGAATGAACCCAGGCCTCAGGATTCCTGACTTTCAGAGCATTGAGGCTGTAAAGAAATACAGGGGGTCTTTTTTTCCTTTTTCTTCCCATTTTATATATGGGAAAACTGAGGCCTAAAGAGGGAAGAGGACTTGCTTAAGGCTGGTGCGAATGTTAATGGAGTTTTCTGGTCAACTGATGTCTGCCTTTCTGAGAGAGGATCCTCCCCACCACTTCCTGGGTGGGTCTAGCCAGGGGATGGGGTCTGCTGATGTCCTCACCAGAGGCAGAAGGTGGCCTGCATGAGGGTGGGCTATGCTGGAGACATTCCCCGGGGGTGAGGAGATAGGCAGTCGCCCTGCCATGCTACATCCACAGGTGGTCCTGATTCCTGACAGCTCCCACCCAGTGGAGGCCGGGCAGGATCTGTTCTGAGCGCTCCTAGTCAGTCCTAAGAGGTGGCCCACAAGGGCCTGGGCTCTGGAGCTGGGTGCCCTGGACCTGGCAGTTTACCTTCCCATGTTCCCTCTTTATCTGTCTGTGGTGGTAACAGTTAGAGGGACCGTGGGGGCGTGAGGAGCAGTGCAGGGGGAGCAGGAGGGCTGCACGCCTGGTTCCTGCTGCTCCTGCCATCTGGGTGCAGCCCGACTCATCTGCTCTTGCCCCACCTGTCAGTTCTCACACAGCAGCCAGGAGTAACATCCTAAACTTTAAAGGTCAAATCTCGCCACTTTCATGCCGAAAGCTGCCGAATATGCATAGAACGCAGCTTAAATGCCTCGCTGTGTCTCATGCTCTGGCGAATATGGGCAGCTGTGAAACCACCTGCAGCTGTGTGGTGTGGCACTCCAGCACTCTTAGATCCTGTGCGCTTGGACTTGGGCAGGATCTGAGCAGCGGCTTGTTGTGCTGCACCAGGCCTGGGCTCAGGTGAGTTTGCCTGCACATGGCCACCTGCAGGGAGGGCGGAGGTGTCCTCACAGTGTGGTGGCTGTGTGCTGGTGGGGTCTTTTGGAAAGAAGTTGCAGGACCAGGGGGAGCTGCGTGGCCTTTATTGACCCAGCCTCAGAAGTCACATAAAGTTACTTCCACTGGGCTCTGTTCATTTAAGGAAGCAAGCACACATCGTCATGATGGGGGGACCCACAGGTAGGGGTGGCTGTGCCACATTACAGAAGAGCACCTGAGCCAGAGACACTGGTGTGGCTGCCTCTGGAAGGTACCAGTTCTCCAGTGTATACAGTCCAGGCCCTGCTGCAGGTTTTAGGGGGCTCCCTCCCTGCCTCACTTCCAGGCCTCTGCCTCCTTCTGTCCCCCAGATGTGCCCAATGCACTCTGCCTTGGGCCCTTCCCAGGTACTGTTTCCTCTATCTCTATGTGGCTGGCTCCTTCCCCTTCTGAAGTTCTCAGTAACAAAATTACCTCTTCAGAGAGGCCTTCTCTGACCATTGGTCTGACCACTGTCTCCTCCAAGAATGCTCTAGAAAAACATCATCCAATAAAACATCACACAAGACACATATGTAGTTTAAATTGCCCCATTAAAAGAAGAATTTAATACTCTGGTTACTCGTGAGAGCGTATGAATCTTCCACCTTTGAAAAAAAAAGAATTTAAACTTATGTTTATATTTATATGTATGTATCTTTAATATATTTTAAGCCAATATTTCTAAACATTATAATTTAATATGTAATCAACTTGAAAATACCATTGAGGTATTCTTTTTTTAAGTTTGTTTTTTCATTTTTTTAAAATTTCAGAATGTTCAGGGTTATATGTGTTTTATTTACCTACTTTGTGTTTTTCTTGTACTGAGTCAAAGTTATACACGTAAGTGTGCCCTTCACCTGGGGAGTGTGCCCTGTACCCAGCAGGCGTGAATCTGCCCATGCCCCCATGAGATATTCTTATGTTCTTTTTATTGTACCAAATCTTTAAAATCTTGTGAATTTTATGCTTATAGCCCATGTCAATTTAGAAGCTAAATGTTTTGTTGGAATTATTTTATCTGTATTTAGATTTGGTAAAATTTACTGTCAGAGGAGGAGATTTACATACCCAAGTTGTTCCAAAATATCTGAACTGATGTGAACATTGGTTTTAAAAATTAAAATTTCAATCGCTTAAAATTCAATACAATTTAATAAAATGAAAGGGTCGTCATTCTGATAGGAGCTCAGCGCTCACGTGTACCTGATGGGACATTTCCATCATCACAGAAGGTTCAGCGGGACTGTGCTGCTCTAGAACGTTCCCTGAGCTCTGTCCATGTAGCACTCACCACCATCTGCAGAGACCTCAGTCCATCTGTTCACTTGTTCGACTCCTCCGGCCTCTTTTGGAGTGAAAACTCCATGAAGGCAGGACTTCGTTCCTGCCCAGAGAGCCCCACCTGGCCCCCAGCAGGCACTAGAGAATAACTCGTTGAATGAATGAGTGAAAACCAAAGCCAGGCCTTGTTCATGTCTTCTCAGCCAGTCCTCAGCACCATATGAGACTCTTTCACAGAGGAGGAGGCTGAGCCACTGCCCAGGACACAGAGCTGGAAGGGACAGTGTGGAGCTGGGGTGGGCGTGTCCCTTGCAGAGCACAGCTCTGCCTCCCCAGACAGGACCCTTGGGGAGCTTATGGCCTATAGGGGAGATGGACAGGACCCTTGGGGGAGCTTATGGCCTATAGGGGAGATGGACATGCAGGAAGTGACATTGGCAGGACCGGGTGTGAGTGAAGCACTCAGAGACGCACTCCATCCCAAAGACAGTCAAAGCCAACTCAGACTGGCCCAAGAGAAAGAGGCACTCATGGCGCCCACAGCAGTGAGGGCTGAGCTTCCCGGGTGGCTGGAGCCTAGGCTGTCTCTCCCCACACCTGGCTCTGCTCTCCTCTGTCCTGGCTCCATTCCTGGGAGGTGCTCTCTCTGTCATGACAGCTCTAGGCTATGACCTCTCTTCAGCTGCTCCAGCAAGGAGAGATTTTTCCCTTCCAACTGTCACCAAAGTCCCGGGACTGTGCCTCTGCTGGGGCCATGTGCCTATCACTGAGCGATCAAAGGAAATGCAATGATCGGCCAGTCCAGGCCTCCTGACCACCCTGGACCTGAGGGTGACTCTAAGAAAATCTCATGTCCTGAGGCTTGAGGAGTCCCCATGAAAATTTGGCTACTATTATACATGCCGGGTGATATAGTTTGGGCATTCGTCACCTCTAAATTTCATGTTGAAATTTGATCCCCAGTGTTGAGGTAGGGCCTAGTGGAGGCTTGTGGGCCACTGGGGAGGAGCCCACCTGAGAGCTGGTGTGGTGCTCACAGTAATGAGTGGGTTCCCACTCTGATTTCTTACAAGATCTGATCGTTACAAGAGCCTGGCCCATCCTCTCTCTGGGTCCTTCCTGCCATGTGACACTTGCTCCCCTTTGTCTTCTGTACGAGTGGAAACGGGCTGAGCCCTTTTCCAGAAGCAGGCGTCAGCATCGTGCTTTCTGCACAATCTGCTGAACTGTGAGCCAAATACACCTCTTTTCTTACAGGGGTATCCAGACTTTTTCTTTTCCTCTGCGGCACATCAGAAGAATAAGAATTCTCTTGGACCACATGCTAAATACACAATAAGGAAAGCTGCTTAGGAAAAAAAGTCCATGTGAGCTTTCTTGATATCTAAGACCACAGATAAGCAAACAAAAGTCCTTACAAATCAGCCTGGAGCCAGCAGGCTACAGGTGGGACACTCCTGCATCTCAGGTGTTTCCTCACAGCAATGGAAGACCCTGGGCAGGTGAAATGATGCTCCTGGCTGGGAAAGCACTGTGTAAACCAGCAAGAGCTAGTGCCCTGTGCTCAAGACACCTTGGGGGATGGAGATGCAACTGAGGGAGGGTGTCCTGGGTCAGCCCTGCCTGCCCAGTACCCGCCTCTCCTGTTCTTCAGGCACAGCCTTGACCCCGATTTTGAGTCCTTCAGAACTCAATTTGAGTCCCTGACCCCAATTTTGAGTCCTTCCAGCTGCAGTGACCGGCTCCGAGCCGGGCAGTTGCAGAAGCCCCTGGCTGGGTGGGAAGGAGGCACTCTTTCTGTGTGCAATGTGTCTGGGACTGCTCGGGCCATCTCCTCAGCCAGAGGAGAAGCTGGTGTGAAGGATGAGGAGGGGGGAGGGTGTGGGGTCCTGACAATGCCACGGAGTCATGCTGAGCTGATGTACCCTGGACATACCGGATCCATGGGCTGGTAGTGAAGGACAGGGTTCTTTGTTGAGCAGGGTAAATGTGGGCCAGGTCAAGCCTTGAGCCTCAGGTGGCATCAGGCACTCCACTTACCCAGCTCCCTGGGGTGCAGTGTGTGTGTGGAGTCGGATGTGAGTGCCCCAGGGCCAGGTGAGTGCTGTGTGTTCAGTGACACCGTCTCAGGTTCCCTTCCTCTGCAGCAGCACCAATCTCTGCCCACATTGCAGCAACAGGACCCCATGAGCTCTCCCATCTGCAAGGCAGGGGCAACAACCCCTCCTGCCCGGGGCTATATGTTCTGCGTGTGTGTGATGTGTGTGCTACGGTGTTACAGACGCTGTGCACACAAGCCGTGTGTGTTGGACATGCACATGCATAACACAACACATGTGTGTGCTCTGCATGCAATGCATGTTCACGTGGCGTGTGTACATGTGGTATGTGTGCGTGTTGTGCACGTATGTGCTGTGTACATGTGTATGTGTGACATGTCATGGCTTTGACTTGATGTGTACCTGAGCCTGGAACATCCTGAGTGCTCACGCTGATGCCTGCACCGCTCCCAGGGCCTCATGTCTGCCAGCTCGTCCTGTCCTCACAGTGGAGCGGGTGTGATCCTGACACACCTGCCCTGAACGGGTGGGATGGCACCGCCCATGGAGGCGAGGCCTGCCACCGCCCTTCCCTCTTTTTTCTCTCCAGGGAAGATTTTTCCCTGGTTTTTTCCTCTCTGCTGATCAATAGCATCTTGAGGGAGCTTCACCGGACTGTTTCCTTAGCAACTGGCCCATAGGCAGCTGCCCTCGGTCAGTCTGCCTTCTGATCTGAAACTCAACTTGCAGCCCATGGGGTTCCCGTGCCTGGTGAGGGGTCACAGGCCCCACCCATCCTCCCGTCAGGTGCTGACCAGGCTTCCTGTGGAACCAGGCCAGGACGGGCTGCAGAGAGTAGTCTGGGTCTGCCAGCCTGGGCTGGGGAGCAAGCGTGTGGACACCGACCATCTGTTATGGACACAGGCAGGCACATAGTCCCAATATGTGACCACCGATGAGACCGGGGCACTGGGCAAGTGGAGCAGCCTGTACTGGCCTGTCTGTAACAACCCAGGATTGAGGTTCTTGTCATCCCCTTTGCAGACAGGAGGGGACAGAGCCCTGGGTCAGGTGAGGGATTCTGTAACTGGAAAGCGAACTCTTCTGTGTTTGAGCACAAAACCTGGGTCTGTGAAGGTCCCTTGGAGAGGCTGTGGTATTGACAGGCTGGGTGGCTTCTGGAAGCCTGTGGGCTGTGGGGGCCGCCAGCAGAGAGCATGGGAGACGGGCCCGATGAAGGGAACTGAGGGAGGCAGGTAGTGACTTTGGGGTGCTGGAAACTGCTTGTAACCCCTTCTATGTCTGGGGGACCACCTAGGCCCTCGGGTGTTGGGGGGGCACAGAGATGTGCCCCAGACCTCTTTGGCAGATGAAGCTGCACCAGCTACTGGAGGCTGTCAGGAGGTACCTTTGCATCAGCCCCAGCTGCCAGCAGCCACCATCCCAGTCCTTTCCTCCCTGGAACACGTCCTGTGACTGAGCCAAAGGACTGGGGACAGCTTTGGGCCATCTAACCCAGTCCTGAGGTCACCTGGCTGTCCTTGGGTCCTTAGTGCTTCTCAGGTCCCCCTCCTGCTGCTGTTACTCCCTTCCTGTCACGGCCTGGGCCAGGCCCTATGCACCCGACACCCTGCAGCTCGTCCCAAGCACCTGCCCTGGCAGTGGTCTGAGGCTGGGCTCCTAACAGGAGTTTGAGACAAATCTGAGCAAGAGCAAGACCCTGTCTCCACTAAAAATAGAAAAACTAGCTGGGCATTGTGACAGGTGCCTGTTGTCTCAGGTACTTGGGAGGCTGAGGCAAGAGGATCACTTGAGCCCAAGAGTTTGAGGTTCCAATGAGCCAGGCTGATGCCATGGGTCTCTAATCTGGGACATAGAGTGAGATTCTGTCTCAAAAAAAAAAAAAAAGAAGAAGAAGAAGAAATGATGGGGTGGCACCTGTGGCTCAAGGAGTAGAGTGCCGGCCCCATATACCAGAGGTGGCAGATTCAAGCCTGGCCCTGCCAAAAACTGCAAAAAAAATTGATGTAAGAAAGGGCACCTTCCAATGACACAGGGACCACCCGGGCTTCATGCACTATGCTTGAACTCTGGGCCACGGGGCAGACCTGAGCTGCAACCAAGAGGTGCCCCTGAGGCACAGACACCTGAGTGTTGGCCTCTGTCGACCCCACACCAGCCCCTCTGCATGTGGCATCTCTAGATGTACACGGCCCACTGTTCCCTGTGCCTCAAATGCAAGGTGATGCCAGAAGAGGGACATCTGTGGCTTGAACCCCTGCATGTCCGGTCCTGAGCCTGGGCCAGCCAGACCTCAGAGGTGTCTAGGAGGGCAGGCCCTGGAGTTAGACTAGAGATTGGATCCTGGGTCTGTCCTGCCTTGCTGAGTGACCTCACCCGTGCTGCTTGCCCTCTCTGTGCTTCAGTTTCCTCCTATGAAGATTAAATGAATTAATACTTGAAAAGCCTCTGAACAGTGCTTGGCATGTGGCAAGTTCTTGGTGTTGGTCAAAGAGTGTGGAATGACCCCAGGGCTGTGGGTCTTGCCTTATCTTAGCGGCCACTGTAGAGCAACATCTGGGTCACCCCCTCATGCACAGCCATTGCCAGGAGGGCCTCCCCTGGGAAAAAGAGGCCTATAAGCCAAAGGGTCCTGGGGAAGGACTCTTCCTACTGCTGCCCTGGCCCCCCCAACACATGCACATGCACACACACACCCAAACACATGCTCACATGTGTGCATACACACAAATGCATGCTCACATGTGTACACACAAATGCATGCTCACACATATACACACAAAAGCACACTTACATGTGTACACACAAATGCGCGCTCACATGTGTACCTACACATGCATGTCAACACATGTACACACAAATGCACACTCACATGTGTACACATAAATGCATACTCACACATGTACACACAAATGCATGCTCACATGTGTACACACAAATGCATGCTCACATGTGTACACACAAATGCATGCTCACATGCTTCCCTTGAATGTGGCTGGGAACACAGCCTTGCTGTGAATTCAGCAGTGCCCAGGGCTAACAGACCAGCCTTGGAATGCCCATTAGAGATCCCTGCAGGGCCCTGAGCTTTCTGTTTGTGCCTTAAGAACAGGACTGACTGTCAAAGTCATTCAGACAAGGCTAATACACAGAAAGCTGCTGGCCTGGATCAGAGGGATAGGTCTGCCTCCTCAGTGGTAGAGTATAAGGCTGAGGGTTCTATCTATCTACTGCTGGTTTTTCTTGCCTACGTGAATCCCCCCTAGGCTCTTCTACCACCAAATTAAAGCCACAGGAGACAACAATAATTCTCATCCATTAGGAAGGTGCACCCAGTGTGAGCAAGCTGTGTGCAGGCGGGCACTCTCCTCCACGGCCCGTGTGCGGTGAACTGCCCTTCAGGAGATGATTTGGTAAAGGGATCAATACCTTAAAAGTGTGCATACCTTTGGATCTAGAAATTCCACATCTGGGGATCGATCATTGGCAATCATTTTCTAATACCAAGGAAAGAAGAAAAATGCTGTCTATTGTGCCAGAGCCACCTCATCCTGGCTTTTGAGAGACAATTGTTAAATATTCAGGAAAATCTGCCAGTCAGTTGTTAAACTGTTGACAACTTGACACGGACACGGTGGGATATTTACACCACAGAAACTGGCAGGCTACTACTCTGAGCTGTTTAACGCTTTTGGGAGAGCTCCTTTGTCAGCCTTCTCTGCCTTACCCCACACAGTGTCTGCAGCCACTGGGGCTCATCTCTGCACCCCAGTGAGGGGCGTCCCCCAGGGCGTATTGCCAAGTGGCATTCGGGGGAAATGCAGCATACTTAGAACTGCTGTGTTGGTGCGTACGGAGCATGTCTTGGGGGATATGCCAGGTACATACCAGGTACAGTTGTTGGCTTGGGAGGCTGAGGAAGTAGGACCTGGGAGGGGGACTCACTTTCAACCCTTTTGTAGTCTTTGAGTTGTTTCTGTGTTCAATTTTGTTCTTTATCTAAAAGACAATAAAAAAGGGAAGTTTTCTTTTCATAATTGTGTTCATCTGAGTGTTGTTTGTGAGTGCAAAAAATAAGATGACATAGCTCTCTGCTTAAAGCGGATAGTTGAAGCAAAATGCTGGTACTGAAAGTGGATGTTTACAATTATTTATTGTGATGGGAAATTGCTAATGAGAGAGTTTGTCTACCAAAAAAAAAAAAAAAAGCATATCATATGATTGTGTATTCAGTATTGATTGCAAAAGAAACAAAAGTATTGGTGGGAAATACGCCAGGTCACGAACAGGGTGTTTCTGGCTGGTGGTATCATGGACAATCAAAATTTCCTTTACTTTTCCCTTGAACTATTCAAATTTGCTGTGTTGAGTATAAATTAACTTTTATAATCCCCCCCCAACAAAGTTTTATGTTTTAATACAAGAGCAGAAGCCAGAATGCCACCCCCCTGGGTCCCGGCTGGTTGCCCTGTCCTTGCCACTGGGCCTGGGCCTCCCACAGCCTCCCTGGCAAGTGCCCTGCGTCTCTGCATCCTTCCAACCCCTCCCTCCCTGTGGCCCGGCCACCTCGCCTTTCTGGCCCGCCCTTGGCCTTGGGTGGTGAAGTGCAGCACATGTGCCCTGCTTGGGGCTTGAGGCTTGACTGTGAAAGTTCAACACCTCACGCTGGATGGGGCTTGGCTGGAGGTAGAGGAGACAAACCATGTCAGCCATTTTTGGAGTCGCTGTCCCCAGTGTCATGGACATCCCAGGGAAAAGGGGGTGAGGGTCTCAGGAGTAACCCTGGTCTGCAGTGGGTTTTCTGTGGCTTCTTCTTGCCTGGGGCCACAAGTCCTTTCAAATGGAACTTTTCTTATAGGGAGTTGGAAGGTAGTAAGTAATTCCCAGGAAAAAAACCTCCCCAAACAAACCAAGAATCAAATATTCCACCTGTTGTTTCCCTGCGGGCTTCTTCCGGCTCTTGAGAACGTCTTGTTAGTACAGCTGTCCCCCTTAATCTGTAGTTTCAGTTGCCCACTGTCCAGTCGGCTGTGGTCTGAAAACAGGTGAGTACGGCACGAAAATATATTTTGAAAGAGAGAGAGAGAGAGACCACATTCCCATGGCTTTTATTACAGTGTATGTTACTGTGCCTGATTTATAAACTTTACCATAGGTGCGGATTTGTAGGAGAAAACAGCACACACAAGGCTCAGTACTGCCCTCTGTTTAGGCCCCACCCGCGTCTTGGGCCAGACCTACTGCAGCTGAGAGGGTGCTGTGTTCAGGAGAACGTGCCAGACGTCCAGTCCCTGGGAGCTGGGGCTGAAGCCGGCTTTATCAAAGCCCCCATGTGTCCCTGAGTGAGTGGCTTCACCTCTGTAAGCCTTAGTGTCCTTACCACGGTGGGGCAGGCACTGGTAGCTCTGTACATCAGTGTCCAGCTTGGCACCTGTCCCTGCAGCCTGGCCTGGGGTTGTGCACCCTTGGAGCCCCTGTCCTGGTTGACCCTCCTTCATGAGCCCTGGACTCTGGGCTGCTGGCCCCACACTGATGTCCTCCCCACACGCTCAGCACACTTCTCAAACAGTCCAGGATTAACATTTGGACATCTGTGTATTACACATAAACCCCCCAATTTCTGGCTTCCCCTAAATTATTAGAGCCACCAGGCTGCACTTGGCACCTAGGACCCTGTGCTAAGGAGGGCTGCCTGTCGGTGGGCCAGGGGCTGCAGGCTGGGCCTCTCGCTGGTCCCTTAGGCTCCTGCATCCTTCAGCAGCAGCACTTTTCTGGAACAGGCCTCCTGATAGACCAGAAACCCACACTGGGCTGTCCTCTGGGTGAGAGGGAGGAACCTTACGTATTTCTCATTTGTCCCAACTTCCCCCAAGTGCTCAGACCAAGATTGGCCTGCACTGGGGAGGAGGTTTTCAGGAAATGAAAGGCTGGTTTCCTGGAGGGGCAATGGGTGATGATGAGCTGCCAAGTGGCAACATTCCCAGGCTGCTGCTCTGAGTACCCTGGGGACCTTGGGGCTGCTGACCTTAAGGTGATGTGTCTAGGACTTAGTCCTGGCTTAATCCTGGGGGTCTGAGCCCTAGTCCAGGATGGGAGCCGCTAGGGGATTCCCTCTCTCCCAGCCTTAGTTGGCCTGGAGGTGACCAGCAAAGCTTTCCCCTACACCTCCTTGAGCCTGTGTTCCCCAGCCCCATCTCCCAGCACCCTCTGCCCACAGCTGCCTGGGCCTCTCAGAGCGTAACACTCCACCTGGATCACTGTCACCCTCCTTTGAATGTGAGTGGCATCATTTACACTGGTTAATGACACTGGAGGATTCCCCCCCCACGTTTCTGTCTTATTCTAAACTCTTAATTATGCCTCTGGAGGTCCTACAATCTACATCTGTCCTGGGGCTTCATTTCTGCCAAGTGGACGACATCTGGCTTCTGGTCCACTGGGACCTCGGACTCATTCTCCCTCTTGCCTGCTCCGTTCCAAGCTCCAGGCTGGGCTGGGACACAGAGGTGAACACAAAGTTCTACCCCTGCCCTCAAGGAACTCCCAGGCTGGTGGGGTCAGGGACATACATGTGTGCATAGAATTCAGAGGGGGCTGAGGTCCCTGCTGAAAGCCCAGCATCTGCGGGACTCTGAGGAAGCACCTAGTCCCGACTGCAGGGCCAAGGAGGCTCACTGGAGGAGTGGAGCCCTGGGCTGAGCCTTGAAAGATATGTTTGGCAGGTGAGGGGAAGGCAGCAGCTGTGAAGGAGATGGGTGTGAGTCAGGGGCAGGGGCAGAGGGGCAAGGGCTGGGCAGTGAGGGCAGCTCTGCTTTTGAGTCCATTGGTCGTGTCACCAGAGGCTGAGGCCAGATGGAGTGGGACAGAGAGCTCAGACCCAGTGGGCTCTGTAAGACCAGGGCCACCCCCACATTACCAGCTCAAAGACTTGGACACATCATGTGCCTCTCTGGGCCTCAGCTTCCTCAGCTGCAAAATGGGTTCTTGGAGAGCTTAGGGATGGGGCTGTCCTGGTTACAGGAGGGTGCTGCTCCTCTGTCCTCCCAGCTAAGCTCCCACAGGCTCCTCCCAGGAGACAGGGAGCTGAGTGTAGCCTGACTGTGGCTGGGGGTTGCTCGGGGTACTCTTGGGACTTTTTCCTGCAGAGGCTTCTGGCAGGAAGAAGGGAAATGCAAATACCTGCCTTCTCATCTGTCCCCAGCCAAGGGTTAGCCCTGTCTCTGCCTCCCATCGACTCCCCAGGAAGGGCACTCCCACAGGAAAAAGGCCAGAGGTAGAGCAGGGAGCCATGTGAGCACCCAGAGTTTGGGCCTTTCCTCCCTGGGCTCCCGTGCCTGACCCAGGGCAGTAACTGGTGCTGTCTTAGGGTCACTAGTGCTGCATAACAAACTTGGTGGTGAACGCTCCCAGCCCTGGGGAGGGATAGTCCAGAAAGAGTTCCTTCTGGAGTGGACTTTTAGCAGAGACTGGAAGAAAATGCCAGTGGGGAAGAGCTGCAGGCAGAGAGCACAGCATGTGCAAAGGCCCTGAGGCCAGCAATGTGTGTGCGTGTGTTCACGGGTGTGCATTTATGTGGGATTAACTAAAAAGAGCTCTATGTTTAAGGGCTGGTTTTCTCAGGGCTAAATGAAGAAATGGTCTTTCCCCATCTAGGGGAAGTGTTAGGCCATATTTTTGGTGTGGCAGGGGCCTAAAGTAGGCCATCCAGGCTCACAGGGTGGGGCAGCTAATGGAGTCACCTACTTCTACTTGGCTATGGGGGCATAAATAGGGGCTGCAAGTGAGAGAGGCCTCTCACCAGAGGAGCCCACAGGGCACTAGGTAGTTACCCATACTGAGCACCCTAGTGAAAGCCCAAGGACCAGGGCCTCTGTTGTGCCTGCTGACCCCACTCTGGGAAGCTACTTGAGTTTGCAGGTAATTTCCCCACTGTGTTTTGCGTCTGGGTTAGGGAGTGGGAGGCCCCATCTCTGAAGGCAGAGTGAGGTCTAAATCTCCTGTTAGACCCCCAGACCTTAGAAATGGCCTGTTCAATTCTGTAGACAATTTCTAGACTGAACACAATAGGTCAGTCCCCTACGGGTGGCAGTGGTCCCCCCCACTGCCCCTATTGAGCAGCCCCCTCCTCTGCTCAATTAAATGGGAAGGAAAGTGCCTCCTTGGCCTGCCTGGAGGAATAGCAGGAGAAAGACTAATTGCAGCCTGGCTCAGAGCCTCCACACTCTGACCCCTTCCCAGCCACACCCCAGGGTTTAATTAAGGACCAGGAGCTGTGTGGGGGAGGCTCTGCTCAGCTGTCTGCTTCCCAGGGTGACCAGAGCCATCGCCAGCTGACCCTCCACGGGGTGGGGGTGGGGCTGCACTTCTGCACACATAGATTGGGGCTGCTGCTGCTGGGCTGTTCTCTGATATGCCAGCCGCAGACAGCAGAACAAGGGCTTTGGAATCACCCTTTCTTGAGAACCTACCTGCTGTCACCTTTGGCACAGCTGACAGCCACACTAGTTGATGCCTGGGCAGCTATGTGGCTGTGCCAAAGGACTGTGGCCAAAACAGCTCCAGAAGCCAGCACTGGTGGGGCATCCCTGGGTCCTTCCCCCTAAAGCCAGAGTCTGTATCTACTGGGGCAGCACAGAGGTTAAAGAGAACAGACGCAGAGCCCCCAGCTGGGTAAATGTCTGTGGCTGTGTTTTCCTGTGTGACCTTGGCACTCAACCTCCCCAAGCATGGCTCCTCATCAGGGAGACTCAGCAAGGACTGAGCGGGTGGGCACAGCACCAGGGCAAAGGGACCTTGCTGACAACACTCTGTGTCCTCATCCCACCCCTGTGTGGACTGCAGCTGGGGTGCCCAGTCCCACACACGTGCTCCCTGGCTGCTCACCCCTGAAGTGCCTGCATCCCTCTGCTATTCTGCCTGAGGCCCCTCTTCTGTGCCAGAGGGGATTAGCAGCCTTGGGCCAGGGTCGCCCAGAGATTCTCGGTCTAATGCTCCCAGGAATAGCCCTCGACCAACGGAGAACAAGAGTTCACGGATTAATACTCAGTTTCCCTGTCCTACAGACTGGGGTGGGCAAATCTTTTCTTTTTTCAAAAATGTGTTTATATTATTTTTTATAGTTCTTTTTATCCTTAGGTTACATCTCATTAAGGATATGCTATGTAATTACTATTAAAATGTTGTTTCCATTTCAGTTTAGTATGAGGTATAGACGATTAGTTTACACTGTTTGTGTCTGTTAGGTAAAGCCGTCGTGTGGCCCTCACCCAGGGGGTGTGCCATGTACCCCTGCATCCTGCCTGTTGGGGGGGCACACCAACCCCCTCCCTTCTCTAGCCTCCCCATGTGAATTTAATTGAGTTATTCTCTTATGTGGGCGCCTATTAGTTCATCTACTGGTTTCATGTTAGTATTGAGTACATTGGACACTTGCTTTTCCGTTTTTGTGATACTATAAAAATTTTAATCGTGGTAAAAACACGTAAAACGTTTTATTTATTTATCATCTTAACCACTGTCAAGTGTATCATTGAGTAGGGTTAAGTACAGCAGTGTTGCCACGTGCTCAATCTCTAGAACTCTTGGCATTTCGCACAATAGAAGTTCTTGCACCCATTAAACAACTCCCCAGCCCCCTCCCTGTTCTATTCTCCGTCTCTGTGAATGAGGCTACTTTAGGGTCTCATGTGAGTGGAATCACAGGGCGTTGGCCTTTTGTTGGTGACTGTCTTATTTCTCTTAGCATAATGTCCTTGAAGCTTGTCCATGTTGTTTTGTGGTGTTTTTTGACAGTGGCCTTTCTAACAGGTATGAAGTGATAGCTCACTGTGGTTTTGATTTACATTTTCTTAATGTCTATTCAAATCCTTTGCCCATTTTTGAATTGGGTTTTCGTTGCTGTTGAGTTACAGGAGTTCTTTGTATATTCTGGGTTTTAACCCTCATCAGATAAATTATTTGTAGATATTTCCTTCTATTCTGCAGATCTCCTTTTCACTCTGTGGATTGTATCTTTTGATGCATGGAAGTTTTAAATTTTAACAGTCCAAATTATTCTAATTTTTGTAGTCTGTGCTTTTGGTGTCATATCCGAAAAAGCAGCATCACAACCAGTATCATGGAGCTTTCTCCCACTGTTTTCTTCTAAGAGTTTGATAATTTTAGCTCTTAAGGTTAGGTTTTTTGATCTATTTTCAGTTAATTTTTGTATATAGAGTAGAGTTAGGGCCAAAATTCATTCTTTTTTTTTTTTTTTCTTTTTGAGACAGTGTCACTCTCTAGCCCTGGCTAGAGTGCAGCAGGGTCATCATAGCTTACGGCATCCTCAAATCCCTTGGCTCAAACCATCTTCCTGCCTCAACCTCCTAAGGTGGGACTACAGTGCCTATAACCAAACCTGGTTAATTTTTTTTTTTTAATAGATGGGGTCTTTCTATGTTGCCCAGGCTGTTTTTAAACTCCTAGCCTCAAGCGATCCTCTTACCTTGCCCTCCCAAAGTACTCCCTGGGATTATAGGTGTGAGCCCAAATTCATGCCTGGCCCTAAATTCATTCTTTAGAATGTGAACATCTAGTTCTCCCACCACCATTTGTTGACAAGATTGTCTTTTCCTGATGAACAGTCTCGGCACCAGCCCCTTGTTGAAAAGCATCAAACTATGTAGGTGAGGGTCTGTCCTGCCAGTGGGTGACTCTGGGGAGGGTCTCCATGGGCTCACAGAGGCCCCCACAGAGGTCACCTGATCAGGTGTGTGCGCTGTCAATAGCTTTCCTGCCTGCCTTCCCTCCTTCACATGTGCTTCCTGAATTATTTCCCCCAAACCACCTCACCTAAGTCTTCATCTTAGGGCCTGCTTTCGAGGGAACCCAATACCGATAATGGGCATATAGCATTTAGGAAATATATTTTAATCTTTCTGTCTTTCTTTTTTGTTTGAGACAGAGCCTCAAGCTGTCGCCCTGGATAGAGTGCCGTGGTGTCACAGCTCACAGCAACCTCTAAATCCTGGGCTCAAGTGATTCTCTTGCCTCAGCCTCCCAAGTAGCTGGGACTACAGGTACCCACCACAATGCCCAGCCACTTTTTTTTTTAAATTAAATCATAGCCCTGTACATTAATGCAACCATGGGATACATTGTGCTGATTTTATATACAATTTGAAATGTTTTTATCAAACTGGTCAACATAGCCTTCATGGCATTTTCTTAGTTATCATGTTAAGACATTTATATTCTACATCTCGTAAATTTCACATGTACCCTTGTAAGATGCACCATAGTTGTGGTCCCCCCAATTACTCTCCCTCTACCAATTCTCTCCCCTCCCCCCTTCTATCTCTTTTCTCCTTCTTGGGCTATAACTGGGTTATAGCTTTCATAAGAAAGCTACAAATTGGTTTCATAGTAGGGCTGAGTACATTGGATACTTTTTCTTCCATTCTTGAGATACTCTGATAAGAAGAATATGTTCCAGCTCCATCCATGTAAACATGTAAGAGGTAAATCTCCATCTTTCTTTAAGGCTGCATAATATTCCATTTACATATACCACAATTTATTGATCCATTCATGGGTCGATGGGCACCTGGGCTTCTTCTATGACCTAGAAATTATGAATTGGGCTGCAATAAATATTCTGGTACATAACCAGCCATTTTTTTAGTTGCAGCTGTCATTGTTTGGCGGGCCCAGGCTGAATTTGAACCTGCCAGCTCAAGTGTATGTGGCTGGCACTTTAGCCACTTAAGCCACAGGCATCGAGCCATAATTGGTCTTTCTTGATAGTCATCACTGTTATTTTTAAAGAATCTGGCATCTCTAAGGCTTCCAATTAACTGCTCTACACATTTTACATCCTTTAATCATCACAACAACCCTGAGTGGTCCTTGTTATAATCTGTGTCTGATAAGAGAGGAGGGCTTGCAGAGGTCAAGTGCAGCATCCCAGGTTATCAGCTGTGCATGGGTGAACTGGGATTGGACCTGCACTGTTGGACAGTAGGTCTGGGCCTCATCCCTACCCTGTACTGGCCCCACCGAGCACTTATGAAGGCTGTGTAGAGCCAGGTCCTGGGGATGCTGGGCACAGCAGAACCTGAGGTGCACCAGCCCTCGGGGAACTTCTACATTTGCTTGAGGGCACCTCTATACCCCATCTTCCTCAGCAGGAGACACTGCCCAACAGCCCTTTCCAGGGTACCAGGTGTGTCCTCTCTGCAGCCAAGCAGAATCTGGAGGAGGCACTGGGGACCGAGGGGGCAGGGCTGTCAGCAGCTGTCATTCCCCTACCCAGACATGTACCATTCCTGCCCTTCCCTATCACTCCCTGCCAGGCACGGGCCCAGCTCTGGCCTGGGCTTGAGGTGCCCTGCAGCTGTTCTGGAAGGCTGTGGTACACACTGCCACTATGGATCCCACCTTCCTGCTGGCTGGCTGTGTGGTGTCTGTCGCTGGTCACAGCTGACAGTCCCAGATGGATCTGGCACACAGGCTCTATGAGTCAGTGTGAGAGTCCCAAATGGAGTGTGTGCGGAGGGGAGCAACTGGACGGCCAACACATCCCTTGGCCTGCAAATGCACATAGCAGATGGGTGGGCAGGGGTGTGGCATGAGGGGCAGCCTGGACACTGCTGCAGTAGCCACAGAGTTGTGAAAGGTTGAGCTGGGGATGGGGGCGCCGAGCAGACAAGCAGGACCCAAGCTCAGTGGCAGCTGCGAGGTGGGCACAGGTTCAGGCAGCAAGGACACAAGGAACCCAAATCTATGTTGACACCTGCCCAGACAACATGGGCAAATCAGCCTGTGGCGTCCCCTGTGGTCCCCTCTGCAGACAAGCCTGTCTGCCGTCTGCTCCTGCACCTGAAGGAGGGGGCTTGGGGGTGTCCCAGGCCTGGACAGTACTGGGGAGGAGGGTTAGAAATGGCCCTAGGACAGCTCTGCACGGTGCCATCCACCTCTACACTCCTATGAGTACCTCAGGGCTAGGGTCAGATTGAGGTAGTATGGCCCGTGTGGAGACCAGGCCTCCCTGTGGCCCGAGGGCCCAGTGCCAGGGCAGCCGGCCCGGGTGGAGGCTGTGAGGAGATGAGCCATGAGCCTTCAGCCCACATGCCGACACTGGCTTGGGTGTGGCTGCCTGTGCCTGCTCAGTGGGGCCAGCTGCCAGAGGCCCAGACCAGCTGAATTTGGGGCAGCTGTGAGTGACAGGTGTCCACCATGCACAGCAATGCCATTCCTTATTGCTGGTTGCCCAAACCCCAAACAAGGATGGGGTGGTGAGGGCAGCACAGGGGTAATCAAGTGCTCACTTTCTGGGGGCAGAACATCTCTCTGGACCTTTAAACCTCCAGCCCCTGACCCTAGGAGTCTTACCTTGGCCTGGGTGACTTTCCCTCGGTCACTTCTTTCTGTATGTTTTGTCTGTCATGTGAGATGTGAAAGAGGAAGAAGCCAAGTGGCGTCGTGGTGTCACAGACTATCTCCAGACTCAGGGGCTTATGGAGCCATTGTGGGATTTCACGGTTGGGGGTTGAGGGCAGTACAGTTGAGAAATTCTTCCATTCCACATGGGGTGGAGACAGGTGACTGCTGAGTTGGTCTGGAGGGTCCAGCTCCCCCGCCTGTGTGTGGTGTCGGGCAGGAGTCCGGGAAGCTGTCCCATCTCGTCCACAGACCCCTTGTGCTCCATCCTATGACTTGGGCTTCCTGGAAGCCCCAGGTGGTGGACTTCTCACCTGGAGCTGGGGAGGGGGGTCGGGCAGAGACCTCCCATCTGTGCAGACCGGAGCTCAGCCCTGATTCGGGGGCAGGAGAATCAGACCCCACATCTAACAGCAGGAGGAGCGGAGATTTCTTACCACAAAAACAATCACCCACATATCATTAGCTCTTCCTTAGTTAAGATCGTGGCGTATTTTCTTCATCTTTTTTCCCTTTTTAAAAAAATTTCTTGCTTAGTTTTATTCGAGCACCAATACATGATTCTCATGATTTTCTTTTTTTCACTGATTGCATTTGTTAGGTAAAGTCCCTCTTACAATTGTGTCTTGCACCCAAAAGGTGTGGTGCACACCGAGACCCCCACCCCCTCCCTCCTTCCCTCCCTCTGCACTCCCTTTCCCCTACCCCCACCGTGTCATTAATTGTCCTCATATCAAAATTGAGTACGTAGGATTCATGCTTCTCCATTCTTGTGATGCTTTACTAAGAAAAATGTGTTTTATCTTCTGCGTTTTTGACTTAGCATTTCACTTTGAAAATTTCCTGAAGTCACTAAAATGTCTTCCTAAATTCCATTTGATCTTCGTAACCAGGCACTGTAATCCACATAACCACCTCCCGACGGCCAGACATTTGGGTTTCTCCTCTTTGAGGGTGGAGGTGCTGCTGCGGTGGGCCCCATTTCATGCACACGTGTTCTTTTCACCAGCAGCCCCTCCCCAGTCTCTGAGCCCTCGCCCTGCTCACTCATCTGGATTTAGCCTTGATGCCTCTCCTGTGAGTCCATCTCCTGGAGCTCTTCCCTGTGCATGTGCTAGGCTGGCTTCCCAGGCTAGAACCTCCTTCCTTGGTGCTTCCTATGACCCCTTCTTGGTGCTGGAACCAGGCTACTGTTGAGGCCTGAAACATCCATGGAGCTAAGGTTGGAGTCTTCACCTAGGTCTGTACCTTGTAGCTGGGGAGGCTGGAAGGCAGATGTTTGGAATTCTCACTTAGGAAGTTGGATTTCTACTCTGAGTAACTAAAGGTGAATGAATGAATGAATGAACGAAGAGTGATGGTGAATGGGGAGAGATTGCTCTAAGAATTTGGTGCAGCTCTGAGTGACAGGTGTCCACCACACACAGCAATGCCATTCCTTATTGACAATTATGGATAGGAGTAGGGGGAAAAAAGGTTATGATTCTTATCTGACAAGCGAGGCCTAGAGTGGGCACTTCAGTCACTGAAGGTCACACAGCCTGAGAGCCTGAGTGGAGATTCAGACTCATCTCTGTTCACCTGTAAATCCAAAGCTCTGGTGGGAGCCAAACCTGTGGCCTTCTGATTTTGAAATTGTCCTTTTTTAAGCACCAAATGTGGCAAGAAAAGCTTCATCTTTCTCTGTTGCATCCCTTTTAATAAAATACATTTTTTTCTGTAAAATTGGGATTCAGTCAAAAGGCCAAGGATGCAGAGGGCCATGTGTGGCCCAAAGGCTGCAGGTTCCCCACCTGGAGAAAGGACAGGGACAACTCAGGGAGAAGCCACCCATGTCCTGACCACCAGCAGGAAGGGAAGGCTTCCTTACCACAGCTCAGCCAGCCATGGCCCACAGCCAGAATCTGACCTGCCTGCCCCTTTTGGTAAATTAAGTTTTGTTGGAACACAGCAACAAAACTATTTGCTTAGGTGTTTTACAGATACTTTCACACAATAACGTAGAGTTGAGTGGTTTTGGCAGAGACTGTATGACCTGCAAACCAAAAACATTCGACCCTTTGCAGAAAATGTTTGCCACCTCCTGGTCCTCCTATACTGCCTGGACCTGCCATTACAACTCAGATCTTGAAGGAATATTTATCCCTCCATGAGAACCACCTGCAGGGAGGGAAGCTGTCAGAACTGTCCCCTTTCTGAGTCCTCACCCGTCCTTTTCAGATGTTTTTTCTCTGTGACCTCAGTGGTCCTAGTGGACATTTGGGGGCAGGGCACAGATTCTGGAATGGCTGTACTATTCTCAGGGACTGTTTGGATTTTAAGTGACAGAATCTCAGCTCAAACTCACTCTAACAAAGATGGAAATGTATTGTCCCATATGACTAGAAGCTCAGGATGTTGGCTTCAGGCATGGCTGAATCCAGGTGCTCGAAAGATGTGTCTCCACCTCTAGGCTCTGGCGTCTACTGTGTTGCCTTCACTCTCAGGCAGGCTTTTGCCATACAGTAGCCAAGAAGGACACAGGAGACTAGAGGCTGACAGCTTTCCACTGTAAGAAAGCATCTTATTCCTGATAGCTGCTATAAAAGCCTGGGGGTGGGGTTCCCAGAGGTATGGATACTGAGACCCTTCACCTGTCACTGTGGTCAGGACTATGGAGCATTTTGTGGGCCAGGGATTGGGTGGGGCACTTGAGGGGCAGGGTCCCTGGCAGGCCTGAGATAGGCAGAACACATGGGCAGGTCACCCCTCTGGGGCCCACGGTGTAAGGCCCCCTGCTCTTGGCACTGGCATACCCACAGAGCAAGGGCATGGGCTTATTTCTAATAATCAGAGTGAATTAGGAAGCATATTGCATTGGGAATTCTCCTCTTCCAATTCTGCAAACTCTCTGGAGATAATTGGAGGCTCCCTGGTGTGTCAGAACTCAGGGACTCCTGGGGCGAGGGCAGAGCATTGCTGACAAAGGAGCCATCTGCTCCTGAGCGCGGGCTCTCCAGCATGGCGGATTTCAGATGCGCTTGCTGTGTCATCCCCATCAAAGTCACTGCCATTCCTGGGGCTGTTCTGAGATGGGTGGCTCACCTCAGGAGCCAGCTAGCAGCTCTTGCTATTCTCTGCATGGGGAAACTGAGGCTGGAGGGAGGAAGTGACAGAGAATCTGAAAACCAGAGAACGGCTCTGCAGGGGCAGCCATCAGGGACCTTTGCTGCCCAGGAGAACAAGGAGCCCGCACTGGATGCCAGGTGGGGACGGTGAGGCCAGGGAGGGCTATGTTCTCATTCAAGGTCACTGTCACCAATGCCATCCAGCCAAACCAAGCCGATGACTCATGCCAGTCAACATGCCCCAGGCTTGGCTTTCCATTCACCAAAATATTCTTGGCTCTCTGGTGGGTGCCAACCAAGGTGGAAAACGAAATCCTACATTCATTCACAATGGGGCTTGGTGTGATAACAGCTCCGTGTGAGATGGTTTTTCTCTCTCTCCTTCTCTCTCTCCTCTCCCTCCCTCTCTCCCTCCCTCTCTCTCTCTCTCTTTCTTTCTCTCTCTCTCTCTCTCACACACACACCTCTCTCTCTCTCTCTCTCCACACACACAGAGCTTGGTGGTGGATAATGCCTGAATTCAGAACATTCACATTGCAATATCTACACAGAGCCATAGGGGGTTGGTCGAGGGTGAGTTATAGGGAAGAGTGGGGACTGTGGCAAGCTGAAGAACACCACCCACCTAAAGGAATCGGTGGCTGTTCACCCCCAGGCAATGGATGCAATGCAGGAATGCCAGCCCAGGGTGGCTAGATCTTGGGACTTTTCAAAAGAAATTGGGGATTCAGATTTTTAAATGAAGATTCACATTTGAAAATGTTGGTGGCTTATTCAAATTTTTATAAGACACTAAGTGGGTCATACAAAAATAAGTGTGTTGGCTGGGAATTGTCCTGGGTGCCCCTTCATCAGAGAACGGGACCTTGCGATGGTGATAGAAATACTGACTGGTGAGGGGAGGACGGAGTGAACGCCTAGTACTTGTCAGCTGTGCCTGAAGTGCATAGGCACTGGGGACACAGGTAAACCGTGCGAATGTGGGGCTTGTATTGTAACCAGGAGGTTTCTGCGCAAAAATGAGCCTGTCAGGGTTACCTAACCATTGCGTGGGTGTGCAGAGCTCTCCAGCCCCGATGTAGCTGGCCTGGGAGGGTGAGGGGACACTTGGCTGCGGATGGGCTTTCCCGGAGCCCCTGGAGATGAGATGGTGAGGCACTGTGGATGGTGTCCTGCAGTCCTGTCCCCATGTGGCGCCAGCACCCGGAGCGCAGAGCTTCAGAGCCAGATGCAGGAGGGCTGGCAGCCCCTGCAGCTCCACTGTCCTTCATTCTGCGACTTCTTTCTGCTCCTCCTACGGAGCAAATCAGGAAGAAGGGCAGACCTAGTGCACGAGCTGAGCCGTGCGCCTGTTTCCACAAAACCTGACTGGCTTTCCCTCTGTCATCTTTAGTACCATCTGCCTTTCGCTCCCCTTTCTCTGAGGCTGTAGACGACCGGCGGTCCTATCTTCCTGGCCATGCTGGTGAGGTGATGGGCAGGAGGCCTGAGTGGGCCGATCAAGGAACTCTCTGAACCGTAGCTAAGGAAGAAGGGCAGGAGCCCCCAGCAGCCACTTCTCCACGGCAGCAGGAGAGGCTTCAGGTCCAGACAGGGCTCCAGATAGGGGAGAGAGGATGTGTCCTAGTGTCAGTGGCCGCCCTCGTTCCCCTTATTCTGCCACCTCTTTTTTTATGCCATACCTGGGTCTTTATAAGAACTATCCTTTTTTTTTTTTTGCAGTTTTGGCCAGGGCCAGACTCAAACTCTCTACCCCTGGTATATGGGGCTGGCGCCCTACTCCTTGAGCCACAGGCGCTACCCAGAGCTATCCTTTTTTGTTTGTTTTTAAAGAAACGTATTTTTCAAATTTTAGAAATTGTAATGCAATGCCCAGAGCATGGATGAGGGCACAGTTCAGTGGCATTGAGTACAGTCACAGCACTGTGCCACCCTCCACGTTGCTGCTGCTCCATCTTGCAAATTGGAAGCTCTGTTAGGTACACACAGACTTCCCGGCCCCTCCTCGGGCCTGGCCCCGCCGCTCTGCTTTCCGTCTGAGCTTAGTGGAATCATATGGCATTTGTCCTTCCGAGACAGGCTTATCTCTTTCAGCATAATGCTCTCAGACTAATACTGTGCTTTTTCCTGAGCAAGTTCAAGTGGGGATTGTGTCATTTGCAAACAAAATGACACCACCTAATTCAATCATTCTGGCTTTTTAAAGAAGGCAATGTAATTTAAACTGTAATATAGAACAACATTGAAAGCAATGCAAACATTGATGTTTAAGGTAAAAACCTTTTTTTTTTTCTCACCACACTCAACAGGGCCAGTCACCGCCTGATGGGAATGTTGCCTCTTCTCTCACTGTTCTCTCATGCGGTGGTCGAAGGTCTCAGCTGTGTGCACAGGTGCACACCTGCTGCTCTGTGACAGGGCCCACAGTGGACTGGACTCTTCCTCTCAGGATGTGGCCCCTCTTACCTGTGGGTGGGGCCTCTGCTCGGCAGCTTCTCCCTCACCTGTGGGTGGGGTGTAATCTGTTCATCTAGGTGCAGTTCACAAAATGCGAGGGCCATTTTCGGGCAAGTTTGGATTTTTCCTCTTTTCCTTGGCATTCTACAATGGCAGATATTTCTTGACTCAATCTCCATAACCCTCATGGGGTTTGCCATCTGCTTCCCCTGATGACTCGTGGGTTGTCAGTGCCAGTGGGGTTAAGTGTCCAACCATGGATTTGTTCAAATCCAGTGGTGGCTGTCACAGTTACTGCTGCCCGTGTCTGGGCAGGAGGCTGTGCCCTGTGTCTGCCTGTTATGAGTCCTTCCGTGGGGAGTTTTTGTCCTGGGATTGTCCCTAGCTGGTTTTTCTTGAGCATGAAACTGAAACCAGTGTCAAACAGCTCAGACATTGAACCCCAAGACCAGGTTCCAAAGGTTCCTGGGGCCAAGGCTCTGTGAGGGAAGGAAGTTGGCATGGAAGGGTCTAGGGAGCGGCTTGGTGGGGCCAGCTGGTACAGCAGACCATTCAGTTGGTGAAGAGGCAGTTTTAAGGAAGGGATAGGCAGAAAAAGGGTGAGACAGCCTGAGTTAGTTAGTAGGCACTAACACCCAGACTATCCCCTACCCCCTGAAGCTGGATGAAATAACTATACTGGATGTCTTACAAACCTCATGCACTTAACTGTGACAGCAGTCTATGGTTAACCCTCATGGCCTGACCACAGGACAATGCTGGACAGGACAGCTGTTTCCTAACAGGGGTTTCTAAATGTGCAAAAACATTACCATTGTCCCTTAAGGGGTCACCTACTGCTTGGGAGAGGACCCCTCCTTGGTCTGTGGAGTAGGACCTGTTGTCTGTCTCAATGAACTTTCTGTGAATAGCCGGCTTACACGTGAACTCTTTCCTGTGTGAAGCCAACAACGCACTTGGAGAGTTCAGGGGCCTTTCTTCCCTTTGTTGGGGCACCCCTTGCATCAGCATGGGGAGTTAGCTGCTATGAGCTGGCCACTAACTTGGGGTGGTCCCTCTTCAGAAGAGTGCACCCCCAATTGCAGTGGGCCCAAACCAGCTTAGCAATGTCACTAAGACATAGCTGAGAGCTGCATTTGGGGCTCAGAGTGTCTGGTCTCAAGCTGAGGCCTTGTCTATGCTGGGCTTCTCCCTGGCCTGTCCTACCCACGTCCTGCCCCCAAGAGCCCTCCCTTCAAAGGCCTGGCCACGGAATCCCCTTCAGGCTCTGCTTCCAGAAAGTCCTGGAATGGGGCTAGGCCAGGGGAGGAAGAAGGCAGCAAAGGAAAGGCAAAGCTATGAGTTGAATTTGAGAGGAGCTGGGCCTGGGAAACTTTCGGGTTTGGTGGGCAAGACCAGGAGCTAGCTGAGCAGAGTGGGTCCCAGAAGGCCAGTCCTGGGGTGTAGAGGGCTGGGCTCTATGCCCACAGCTCCTGGGAGCCACTCAACTGCTCTCAAGCAGTTTGGAATATCACCACCGTGTGGTTGGTATAGGAAAGGGATCCTCAAACCTGAGATAACCCTTAGCAAAAGTATGGCCATTTCAGTGAGGCAGCCACTTAGAGAAACTGGGCCAGGAGTTACACCAAAGATCAAAGCACAGAGCAATCACCAAGTTGAGGTCCCAGGTTGAACCTGCAGAACGATGGTGAAAGCCCCAAATCTCGGTAGACCGAGGGGAATCACTCCTGGAATGTTGCAGTGTGTGGGTTTCACCCTGGCTGGTGGCACCTCTGCAAGGGGTGGGCCCTCCATGGCAATGCCCTCATATGCTTGATAAATACATCTGGAACTGGGAGGGGCCTGGGCTGACTCTGGATCAGACTCCACTTTTGTTCTTTTCCCTGATAAACTCTGTTTTGTCCCTGGGCTGGCCTCTTCTTTCTGTGAACTACCGTCCCTTCTCTATCCTACGCCCAACAGCTGTAATCCTGAGGCAGTGTACTGCTCAAGTGCGCCAGATGACGTTAGGTGGATGATGCTATCCCTTGGTGTTCATAGGTCTGTCGACGAAAAAAAGTCAAACCCTGTAGCCTCTGTAGGCTGACCACCCGAGGGACCACAAACCGGTCAACATACAGAGATGGCCAACATAAGGAACCAGGCCTGCTGTACGGATATGTACACATGGTGCATGTCTGGTCTATGAAAATTAGGTCAACTTCAGTGGGCACTGTAGGGAGGTATCAGCTTAGAGGTGTTCCTGTAGTTTAAAGAGGTTTATTCTGAGCCAAATTCTAGGACCATGACCCAGAGCCACACCAGAGAAGCCTTGAGCAAGTGCATTAGCTGTGTGGGGTTAAAGTTTGGTTTTATACATTTCAGGGAGACAGGAATAAAGTTATAAATCTATATATGGGCGGCATACATAGATTTGGCCCCAAAAGGTGAGATATCTCAAAGCAGGGGCTTACAGGTTATAGGTGGGTTTAAAGACTATTTGGTTAAAGAAATGACGCCTTCTTTAAAGGCTCGGGAAACTTTAAGTTAAGGTAAGGAAGTTAATCGCTATGCCCAGACTTCAGTGGTGTGTTGAGGACTTGCAGGTCTGTCTTGCAGAGCCCCAGGCTGCTAAGGTGTTAAAAAGGACATCTCCAAGAAGGGAAGGGGTGTGATAAGGCACATCTGACCTCCTTCCTCCCAATCAGAAGCCCAGCTTTAGGGGATCCCCTTGCCTAAGAGGGGTACATTTAATCATCTTTGGGGAAAGCTGAAGATTTTATTTTCATTCACAGATCTTAGGAAATAATGACTAACAACCAAAGTTAGGGTTTCTAGGCTCTTGTGCCTGGCAAAGTATCTAGTTAAACAGAGAACAGGACCACTGCTGAGGGGGAGGCCAGGTCCTACTGGCAGCAGCTTGAATAACAGCGATTCAGTGGGACGGGTTTTGTGTTGGGGTGGGGAGGTGGGGGCCTCACCTCTGTGGCCTTGTTAGAGAGACAGTACGGGACCTCCAGCTCTCCTAGGGACTAAGGCCAGTGCCCCACCTTGCTGCTGCCTTGAGCAATTGCCACAGCTGGGAAAGAAGGACAAGGGTGAGGAAGGATAAGGGCCGGTGCTCTGCCCTGGAGCTGCCTCACCTTGATCCTGCCCCAAGCCACTGCCACACCTGCGGGAGGAGGAATGCCCTGTTAATCTGCAAAAGAATTTGAGAATTCCCCAGCCAGGCAGCCCAGGCACAGAGGATCTGGATAGTGACCTAGATTAACCTTAGGCTAATTGTCATGTCATTAACTGTGCCTCCAAGTGGTTCTTTGATGGCACTGAACCAACTAGGGGGCCCCATCTAGGCAGTATAAAGCAGGACCGTGGACCATAACAGGGCCTGCTCTCTATCTGTGGCTAATGTATCTTGCTCCATAAACCTCTCTTGCTCTTGCTCCATAAAGTTCACCTTGTGCCTGCCCTGATTTTGCTGTGTCTGGTGAGTCTCTGGCCAAGCACACACCAAGCATGGAGGACAGACAGCCAACCTAACAGCCTGATCTTCAGTCCCTTGGGGCCTTGCTGCATCCAGGGTGGGCAGTGCCTCTGCTCCCAGCACAGATCTCTGGGGGCTTCACAAACCCCAGCCCCGGCTTGAGCTGCTGCCCAGACTGCTCCCACCTCAGGCATAGGGGCCCTTCACTCTAGGTAAAGGGGAGTTTTGAAACAAAAGACCAGGAGCCACTGAGTGCACCAGAAAAACCTGAGTCCCTTGTTGAAAAACAGCAGCTACTCAGAGGTGGAATGTTCAGAAAGAAGAAAACTGCATCATTCCTTTAAGAAAAGCAGCAGCTTTGCTGGGGGCGGGGGGGGGCAGCTCCATTGTATGCAAATGTGGTACCTGTTAGGAGGGGTCTGAGCCTCCTGGGGAGACAGGCCAGAAAAGCAGCTCTTCAAAGGCACGAGCTGGATCACAGCCTCTGGGAACTGTAGCCCAGGAAAAGGAGTGCAGAGGAGCTTTAGAAGGGGAAGGAGGAGGAACCTCCTCCGTAGAGGGTCTGCTGAGTCCCTCCTGGCACAGCCACAGCCCAGGTAATTCATTTACCCCTTACACGTCCGGGAGCCAGTGCCCTCCCAGGCCCACTGGGCATGCGGTGGGATCTGGGGCTGACATGAGCCATGGGCAGCTGAGTCCTGAGAAAGACAGGGAGCCAGAACCAGGACGTTCTCTCCGTGTCCAGTGTGCTGGGCTTCAAAGATGTAGTCCAACAAAAACTCTTAACTCTAGTACGTTTTGTATCAATTACGTAATGAAGCAATACTATTTTAGACATATGCAGTAGAATGAAATATATTATGGAAGTTAATTTCACCTATGCCTTTTACTTTCTAAAAAATGTGGCTACCAGGAAATTTAAAATGACCCATGTGGCTCTTACTACATTTCTGAGGACAGCACTGGCATGGGGCAATGACCTTGAATGAGGAAAGGTGTGAAGGAGGGAATGAATGCTTCTCCTGCACGGAGTCAGGCCTGGGGCTGGGCCCTGTGGGCACCACGGCCAGGGAGGAAGAAAGAGGCCCCCTTTTCTAGGTGCCTGCTGGTTCCTCCTGAGGCTCAGTTTCCACATCTGCCAACAGGGACGTCAGTCCTACTTGGCGGCCTCTATAGTTGTGAGGATTCAGTGAGAACCTTGTCACCAATGGCTGGAAAGTAATGAAATAAGCATACATGGAGGCCTTCCCTGCTGCTCCATTACTGGTGGTTGAGAAGCTGAGGATGGTGCAAGGTGACAATTCTTGAATGTAAGGGACAGGCAGACTGTCAGCAGGTCTGGCGAGGAGTCGGGAGGCTTGGGCTGGAGTGGGGCTGGGCCTGGCACCCTTTTTCAGCAGGCAGGTCCTTGATGCACTCAGTAGTAACAGCCATGCTTTTCCTGTCTGGGAGGGGAAGGGTCTGTACTTCCACCTGTGTGGGGTCTTGGTATTTGTGGGAGAAGGTGGGCCCGGCTGCTTGAAGGAGAGGCAAAGTTTTTGATGATTTGACCGCTACTCAAGCAGGCCCTTTTGGGGGAGGTTCAGCCTGGGGAGAGGAGCCCAATGTGGTCTGGTGTAGTCCCACTCCCAGCCCTGCTCAGCCAGGAGCAGAGCACTAGCAGGGACACCCTGCAGAGGGATGACCTTGGCCTTGTGGCTTTGAAGTCAGTAAAGATGTTCCTAAGAAAGGCATCCAGGGAGGGGCAAGTGGATGGCCGCAGGGCCTGGCCTGGCCTGGCTCCGGAGCCTTTTGGTGCCTCTGGTGTGGAACCTGGACTGTTGGTGTCTGGGGAACTTGTGTCCTGCAGTTGTCTCAGCATGTGCCCTCAGGGGTCTGCCCCTACCAGGTGTCCTCAAACTATGGCCGGCAGCCCACATGCAGCCCTGGGAGGACATTTATCAGGCCCACCAGGTGTTTTTTGCCGTCACTGCCTATCCTGCTTAGCCACTGCCTGTCCTTTTAAACTATAGTCCGGCCTTCCAACGATCTGAGGGACAGTGAACTGGCCCCCTGTTTAAAAAGTTTGAGGACCCCGGCCCCTACTAAGGAGAGGCAGAAGAGGAGTCACTGGGCCTCACTCAGCCTATGATGTCAGCAGGCTCTTGTCCCAGGAGCCAAGGGCAATACTAGGACTCAGCTGTCCCTAGGCAGCAGGGGCCTGGGGCAGGCTGACAGGGAGAGCATGATAAGGGGCAGCCACCACCCAGTGAAGCTGGTGATCTTCATGGGGGAGTGGGTATGGGCTCAGTTGTTTCAGAACTTCTTATTTTTTGAGAAGCTGAAAATCGAGATTTGGGGGATAAAAATCTAATTTTTAAGTATTAGCAATAGTTGAGTAAAAATGATGATAATTAAGATAGCATTACGTGGGTCAGACGAAAAAAATTTGTGGGCTCAGCGCCTGTAGCACAGTGGTTATGGCACCGGCCACATACACCGAGGCTGGCAGGTTCGAGCCTGGCTGGGGCCAGCTAAACAACAATGACAACTGCAGCAAAAAATAGCTGGGCATTGTGGTGGGCACCTTTAGTCCCAGCTACTTGGGAGGCTGAGGCAAGAGAATCTCTTAAGTCCAGGAATTTGAGGTTGCTGTGAGCTGTGACGTCATAGCACTCTCCCAGGGCAACATAATAAGACTCTGTCTCAAAAAAAAAAATTTGTGGGTAGGATTCATTTGTGAATTTGGGCTTCAGGTTCCCATCTGGCCTGGGGCCCCCACAGCACCCCTGGGGCTAAGGGCAGATTGGAGGGGGAGCCTGCTTTCACTGACTGCTTTTTCTGAGAGGAGCTGCTCAGTGGAGGGGGGCATAGAGGTGCCAGCATTATTTGCCCCGTAGGTCCCCAGTCCAACAGGCACTAGGCAGGATGTGAAACTGAGACCTGCATACTTATAATGTCACATAATGTGTCATAAGAGAAAAATGATTCCTAATTAGTTGCTTTCTCTTTTTTCCACCTTTGCTTAATTTTCCTTTCTTCTCAGACACAGCATCCTGATTTTTCCCATAGAGAGTCACCTGCTCTTCACCTCCTGGTGGAAAGGGAAGCCCATCACTCTGACTTGGGCCACTGGAACATGCTCCTCTGTCCCCACTCCCGTGGAGATGGGTTCCAGGATGGACATAAGACTCAAACTAGGATGATGGGATGCACTTCTGTGCTGGAAATGTCAGGGAAGAAGAGCTATCTTTTCCTTGGTAGACAGGGACGGCTGGGGCAAGCCACTTTTGGCACCTCTTGGGAGAGGACTTCGGAGAAGGCAGAGAGCCTGAACTTGCCCCAGGATGCTTGGATGTGAGGAGCTAGGTGCACAGCATGGGCAAGCGGGCTGCCCGAAAGTGAAGCTGCTTCTGTGTTTGCAGCCCTCCCCCTCCTGCCTGAGCTCTGCCTCCCTGTCCCCTCCCATGGAAAAATTATCTTCCATGAAACCATTCCCTGGTGCCAAAATGGTTGGGCTTTGGCTGCCCTAAAAGATCCTGTCCAAAACAAATGGCATGGAGGCTAAGTTGGGAGGAGTTTCTTCAAGTATTGAAAGCAGAAGAAGCCTCACAGAGATGGTGACCCTGGAGAGGTGGCAGCGAGCAGGAGAGCATGCAAGGGTATGGGGCACGGTGGGGGCCACAGAAAGGCAGGAGAGCATCTCAAGGGCACGGGGCACAGTGGGGGCCACAGTGAGGCAGGAGAGTATTGCAAAGGCATGGAGCACAGTGGGGGCCACAGCGAGGCAGGAAAGCATCGCAAGGGCATGGGGCATAGCAGGGGCCAAGGCTCAGGCATGTTCCGGTGGCAGGGAAGCCTGACTGGGATCAAGATAGAGCTCCGGTCAACTCTGCATGGCAAAGTGGTGGATCAAGTCAGAACCACAGTGTGGAGTGGGGGCAGGGCCCACACCTCATGCTAAGAAGAGGCATTTAGTGTGGGAGGCATGTGGTCTTTGGATGGATGAGTAGCATTGTGCTGCCCTGGAGAAGGGATGGTGGAACTGAGAGGAAGCGGGTAGATCCCGGGCTTAATACTGGCATCTCTGAGTCCATCTTGCTTGACCACCTGCACAGAGAGGGGTGAGGGAAGGAGAAGGAACGATATCGTCTGTCTTGTTGAATCCATGTGCAATTAACTCCCAACTCACCCAGATTTTATTTTGCTGAATGGTATGAGGTGAATAGGTAACTTATTTGTTTTTCTTCTAATTGTTAACCAGTTGCTCCAATGCTATTTGTCCAACAATTTGTTTTTTCCCTGACGAGTCTAAGGGTCACCTTTACCATGTAGTAAATTCTTATATTTAACAAGGTCCGTCTTCATACTTTGTTTTTCATTCCTCTGATCTTTCTATAAGCCACACTCTTAAACATCTTTTTTTTAACAATTGTCCACTCATTACAGTTTCTACCCAAAGTATTTTTCCCTAGTCTAATTTATTTATTCTGTACTAAACTGGTGAATCACTTTGTCAAAAAAATATTTTGTTAAAAATAGAATTTAATTTATAAATTAGGTTCGGTGCCTGTAGCATAGTAGTTACAGCACCAGCCACGTACACGGAGGCTGGCGGATTCCAATCTGGCCCCAGCCAGCTAAACAACAATGACAACTGCAACAACAACAAAAAATAGCCAGGTGTTGTGTTGGGTGCCTGTAGTCCCAGCTACTTGGGAGCCTGAAGCAAGAGAATCACTGGAGCCCAAGAGTTTGAGGTTGCTCTGAGCTATGACAGCCACAGCATTCTACCAAGGACGACGGAATGTGACTCTGTCTCCAAAAAAAAAAAAAATTATAAATTAATTTGCAAGAGAACTCATAAATCAAGAATATTTATTTCTGTCATCCTGGAATATCATATGACTTCGTTGGCATGTCCATTACAGTTTTGCATTTTTTTTTGGTATGACTCATGCACATTTTTTTGAAAAGATTACTTAATCTTGAAAAGAACACCATTGTTCTATCTTGCAAAATAATAATCTTTTCAAGACAATCACTTCTGGACCTTTTGGCTAAAGTCAAGTGCAAAGATTATTCCTAGATAGTTTATAGTTTGGAGAGTTTTCCCAATTCATTTTTCAACTTTATTACATGCTTATTTTATATGAATATCTTCTGAAGTATGATTATCAGTATTCAGTTGATTCTATCAAAAAATAATTTATTCATTTCCAATTGTTAAAATTTATTTATTTTTCTCATTTTTTTTGCATTGCATAGAATTTTCAGAGTGATTTAAAACACTAGCAGTCATTTGCAATCCCACCAACCAGTGCATAAGTGTTTCCCTTTATCTGATCCTCGCCAGCTTGGGGATTCTGGGATGTGTGCTTTTCTCCCTGGGGATAGGTGGTATCTGAAGGTGGCTTTGATTTGCATTTCTCTGATGTTTAGGGACAATGAACCTTTTCTTATGAGTTTGTTGGACCTATGCATACAATGTAGGGTCCTATGGCACACTTGCTGGGTTAGGGACCCAGCTACAACTCAGACTTTACCTCACAGACGCAAAGAATGTAACCTAACCTTATGTACCGTTGTTGATCAAGAAAAATAAAATACTAGTCTGGCTCAGTGTCTGTAGCACAGTGGTTACGGCGCCAGCCATATACATTGAGGGTGGCGGGTTCAAACCTGGCCTGGGCCAGCTAAATGACATTGACAACTGCAACAAAAAATAGCTGGGTGTTGTGGCAGGCACCTGTAGTCCCAGCTACTTGGGAGTCTGAGGCAAGAGAATCATTTAAGCCCAAGAGCTGGAGGTTTCTTTGAGCTGTGACGCCACGGCACTCTACCCAGGGCAACATAGTGAGACTCTGTCTCAAAATAAAATAAATAAATAAATAAAATATTAGTCATCGCTGACATCCTTGTCTCACTTCTGGAAATTCTTCTAGTAGGATATCAACACTGTGAGTGACCTGCTTTTGCGAGAGGTATGTTTATTTTGTTAAGTAAGTTTTTTCCTACCTCTAGCTTATCAACAGTGTTATCAAGGATGGATATTGGGATTATATAAAGGCCTTTGCACATCAGTCTAGATCAGAGTTGACAAACTCCTGTCCCAGGGCCTAGTATGAGTGGCTTGTTTCTTTACCACCTGAGCTAGAAGTGATTCTTATACTTGTGAAGTGTTAAACAAACAACACCCCCTGCCCTAATATGCAACACAAGTTTTAAGTGGCTCACCAGAGTGTAAAATACTTATCATCTGGCCCTTAACAGAACAAATTTTCCAACCCTTGGTTTAGATGAGTGTATGGATTTTATATCTTTGAATTATTTATGTGATGCTATTAATATTAATATTGACCCATTCCTGAATTCCTGGGCTAAACTTGAATTTTGATCAACATTTTATGCGTTTGTCATCCCTGGGAGAGCCAAAGCAGGGGCCACCCTTCAGAAAGGGGAGGTCCTGGGCCTTCTCTGCCGTCAGGGGAGGGCTCTGGAGCATCAGGGCTCTGAGAGGACAGAAATTTGGCAGAAGGGAACCATGGCATTTTGGGGGCAGCTTTTGGTTGGATTTTGTGGTTGACTTTTTTGTAGCTTTAGCTCATAGGCAAATGATACCAGTGACTATTTCTAAACCTTCTGACAGCAGGCTTGTCACTGTCCCAGTGGTCTCTCACTGGTGTCCTGGGAAGGACACAGTATCTGATAGAGATGAGTTCTCAACTCCCTGCCTGGCCATGCACAGGTACAGGTCCATGGCCTGTTAGGAACCGGGCCACACAGCAGGAAGTCAGTGGCAGGCAGGGAAGCTTCATCTGTGTTCACAGATGCCCCCAACCCTCGCATCACCGCCTGAGCTCTGAGCATGTCAGATGAGCAGCGGGGTTAGATCTTCACAGCAGTGTGCCCCTGCCAGGATCCAGGTCATACACTGCTTATGAGAATCTAACACTCGATGATCATGATCTGAGATGGAGATGTAATGTTCTTGACCATTACCCCAAACCATTCACCCTATCCATGGAAAAGTTGTTCTCCCCCCTGCATGAAACTGGTCCCTGGTGCCAAAAGGTTGGGGGCGGCTGCAGTAGAGAGCTGGTGCATGCTTGGCCAGCTGGAACACGTTCTTCCCTCTGTGGAGCAGGCTGTGTGGTCAGCCCCACAGCACGTGTCCCAGGGTCTGAGTCAGAATGTTGACACAACTTTTGCTGCAATGAGCCAAGAGTCAGCCAAGGCCTGAGGCAGACACCAGGCTGTGCACAGCAGAGCTGTGTAGAAAGGGACACAGGGGGGCCTTGGAAACAGTGACCATCCTCTGTCCTTCACGACTCTTAGAAGAGGGTTGCTCAGTGTTTGTTTAATTGCCCACGGTATTGCTGTGACATAGGTGATCACCCCTCCTTTGAGTTCAGTAAAGTGCATAGTGCAAAAACCTGCCACACGTGGTTAGGAATTTTGTTTCATTAGTTCAGTGGTCGGCTACTGTTTGAAGGGAGATTTCCTAAGCTCCTTGGGCAGGATGTCTCCTGCTCTTTGCTGAGGGCCCTGCATGTGGGGGCTTCAGGTGCAGGGCTCTGCATGGGGGGCTCTGTGTGTGTGGGGCTCTGCGTGTGGGGGTTCTGCATGGGGGGCTCTGTGTGGGGGGGGCTCTGTGTGTGGGGCTCTGCGTGAGGGGGCTCTGTGTGTGGGGGCTCTCCGTATGGGGGCTCTGTGTGTG
>CAUYTI010107452.1:0-11897 GCA_963575145.1 Galago senegalensis
TTGAGACAGAGCCTCAAGCTGTCCCCCTGGGTAGAGTTCCATGGCATCACAGCTCACAGCAACCTCCAACTCCTGGGCTCAAGCGAGTCTCCTGCCTCTGCCTCCCAAGTAGCCGGGACCACAGGCACTCGCCCCAGTGCCTGGCCATTTTTTGGTTGCAGCCATCATTGTTGTTTGGTGGGCCCGGGCTGGATTCGAACCCACCATCTTGGGTGTATGTGGCTGGTGCTTTAGCCACTTGAGCCACAGGCGCCGAGATGTAAATAGGATGTTTATAAGCAGTTGTTTTGTTTTTGAAGAACCTGGCAGTGCTTGAACTTAAATTCTTCTTTCTTTCTTTCTCTTTTATTTTTTTGAGACAGTCTTGTTCTGTTGCCCAGGTGAGAGTGCTGCAGTCTCACCCTAGCTCACAACAACCTCAAATGCCTGGGCTCAAGTAATCCTCCTGCCTCAGCCTCCCAAGTAGCTGGGACCACAGGTGCCCACCACAACGCCTGACTATTTTTTGGTTGCAGCCATCATTGTTGTTTGGTGGGTCCAGGCTGGATTCGAACCCACCACCTTAGGTGTACGTGGCTGGCGCCTTAGCCACTCGAGCCACAGGCGCCGAGCCAGCTTAATTTATCTAAGAGGAAGTTTCCAAAGATTTAGCATGCTTGGTTACTAGTATTATTTGCAAAATCTTCTGTTCTGTATTATACCTTTCATTCTCATCACTTTATTACACCTTAATCTTTAAAAATCCATTTTTGGACTTTTTCATGGACTTTGGGTTGTTAGAATTACAGATTTTATCCTGAAACTCTTCTTCTTGAGTTTAAAATGCTTTAACTTATGGTGCCTTCTTTCAGCAGGCCTTTTAAATCCAAGGGTTACTGGTATGAGCTTTTAGAAGCCTATCTGTACAGCCTCATCTGGCGTCATTTTCTTCCTTGTTCATCCACAGATGCCTGCTTTTCCATTTGTCAAAGGCTCTAAACAGCTACCTCAGAGCCTTTGCCTTGGTGTTTCCTCCCCTGAAATACTCCCTTTCCCTACCTTGCCTGACCCTCCATCTCAGCTTAAATACCAGCTCCTCAGAAACTCCTCCCTGGTTCCCCTGCAGTCTAATTTAAGCTGCCTCTGTGATTGTTTCTTGTTACGCCTTTACTTTACTATAAATTATAGTTTATAATTATACTTAATGTGTGTGAGTTTGTATTTAATATCTGTCCCCACAGTGGACTACAAGCTGTCTGAGGGGAAAGAGGAAATGACTGTTTTGTTGATCATATTTTTACCCAGAACCTTTTATAGTGCATAGCACAGTATACGTATCATTCAATAAATAATTGTTGAATAAATGAATAAACGAATGAGTGCATATGAGATTCTCTAAAATCCAGTAAAAATTCATTTCCAAACTTTTTGCTGTTTTATCCCTCAAAGTTGTGTTTTCAATCTGTGTACCATAAATATTTCTCTCTTCTTTTTTTTTTTTTGAGCCTTCTAAGTAACTGGGACATAAACATTTCTATTTATGATCTTTTGGGGAGGAATAAGTAGCAATGATGATTGTTAATATATTTAATACATGAGTAAACTTTTAAAATACATTTTGCTTTATTTTACCAGAATAATATCTTTGCAAGGGATATATATTATTGTTCATGTTTGTACCATGAGGAAAATAGGTCAGAATGAGGCATACTTAAAAAAATTTTTTCAATACCTGTCAGGAATACAAAAAACAAAGAAATGTCAGAATCTTATAATCTTTCTCTTTTATATATTTATCATAATGGTTTGTTTTGTTTTGTTTTAGATGATACAAAACTGAGGGGGCTTGCAGCCCCTAGTAACCTTTCTATGAATCAGACTCTTGAAGGTCATAGTGGTGAGTCATGTAATTTCTTTTAAATTTTGTTTGAATGGCATTTAGCACTTAGAAACTGTCTAATTAATACAGAAATGTCTGCATTTTACATAAGGGTAATAAGTAAAGATACTTCTTGACTTACAATGGGGTTATGTCCCAATACACCATTTATAAGTTGAAAATATGGCAAATTGACATGCATTTAATACATCTAACTTACTGAGCATTATAGTTTAGCCTAGCTTACCTTATGTATATTCAGAACACTTACATTGGCCTATAATTGGGCAGAATCACCTGACACAAAGCTTATTTTATAATAAAGTATTGAACATCTTATGTAATTTATTGAATTCTCCACTGAAAGTGACAGACAGATGGTTGCTATGGGTACTTGAAATAAGGTTTCTACTGAAAGTGCATTGTATTTACACTATTATAAAGTTGAACTATCCTAAGTTGAAGACTATTTGTAATCATTTCTATTGAGCATAACATGACCTAGGGGCATTCAACAACTTTAATATGACTAAACAGCATCTTAAATAAATCTGAAAAAAAGTAGCTTTTGTCTTATATATTAAAAAATACTATCATCCTCTTTATGGAAGTTTTGTGTATAATTTCTTTTTAGAATCTGTTCTATAATTCCAGATTAAAGGAGACTAAGGAGACCTAATAACTTCATGCATTGTGTGATCCTAGATTGGATCTTGGAATGAGAAAAACAAGTATCTATAAATGACATTATTTAGACAAGTGATAAAATTTAAATATAGACTTTGAGTTAGATAATAATATTGTATCAGTGTTAAATTTCTTAATTTGTAATATGGTTATGGAAGACATTTCCCTTATTTTTAGGAAATACACATTCAAGTATTTAGGATTACAAAATGAAAAGAAATCAATTATTTATACAACCTAGAGGTTTAAGATATGCTGAAGAGAGTGTTACTGTTTGAACGGAAAACAGATTGAGGGGGTAAGAAGAGAGATTATGGGACGCAGCAACAAATAACAACAAAAATCTCCTGCCAGATCAAGTACTTACTTAGTATAGAATCCTGTGGATATCTTTATCTTTGGGGAGTCAGGCCAATTGGGTAAATCATGGTTACATTTGTTTTTGTCATCACGCATATGGAAGCTCTTGCAGCTGACCATGATAGGTACATGAAATATGAGGGTAGATATGAAAAATAGCATTGTGTATTGTTATAGAAAATTAGTGGTATTAGTAACTGTGTCTTATGAATATTTTTGAGTAGCAGCGAAGACTGGTTAGTTGCATAGGAACTATATGGATTTTACCATGCTCTTGAGGTTTATTTATATAAAAATATAAGTTTGAAATTTAATTATAGCCTTTTTAAAGTATCTAAATTATTTTATAATGTTCTAGGTTGTGTTCAAGTTGTTACATGGAATGAACAGTATCAGAAGTTGACTTCAAGTGACCAAAATGGGCTTATCATTGTATGGATGTTATATAAAGGTATATTAGGAGAGCTAATTTAATCTTTCACAAATTGGAGTCTAGATCACAGTATTTGGATGGGAAAATAACATTTCTGAAATACACTCCTTTTTACTCAGCAGTAGAAAGTCATCTTGGCTGCACAGCAATGATATTTCTGGATTTATTGCGGTCTGTTTTCACTTTATTTCCTTTGAACTGTCACCTTAATTAAGTGACTGTTGTCTATTTCCAAAATGAACTTAGACTCTTAGGAGAATAGTTTTTACTTTAGATAGTGCTTTTTTTTTTTTTTTTTGCCTCAAATTTCCAGTAAGAATTAGTTCCTATGTGGTCGGTGGCTAGAGTTAGCTCAGTAAATAAAAGCACATTTAGTAAGAAGTCACAGGCAATAATTCCTTTCCTGTATTGGGCCAGCTAGCTTCCTTTTCTTTCATGGATTCAGATTTTATCTCAGCTCTGACTCATGGCTCACAATTTGTGCCTCTTGTCTACAAGAGAGCACGCCAGAGAGAGTGAGGAAAGGATTAACTTAGATGTGTCACTTTTACCAGAAAAATCACTCAAAATACATTTCCTCCTGGGACTGGTCTTAGCTGTCATCTTAAAAAAGGAAGGATACTTTAGTGTATGTGTACTGTTTTGGAAAGGTTCAAGGCATACCATTTGAAAGTTCTTAATTAAAAAAATCTACTGTAATACTTGAATTTTAAAAAGACGTTTGTGTGTATATGTGTAGGGAACAGAATGTGAAAGTACAGTAGAGTAACTTTGTCTGTTTCTGGCTTTGGTACTGATTTTAATACCCTACTCTGACTAGTTATTCCAAATCATATGATTATTTGCCTGGCTGCAGGCCAGAGTTCTTTAAATCAGAATGTAATAAAGCCTTAGAAAAAACCCCAAGCCATTAATTTCATTATATTACAAGACAAGTCACATCTCACTCCAACCCTACATTCAAATAAAATGTTTTGTTGTTCAGCATTAGTGATGTGATATCACTAATGTAATAGGAACTTCTATTTTTCACGCAGACTTAGAGTTTAATATGCTATATTTAATATGCATGTAATTAATCGGAGTTTATGTATACATACAAAGTTATTGTCATTCTTGAAGTGTATTGTTCAAGTGGGCAAAGTTAGGCTTTCAGAAAAATCAGTTATTTGGGCCCTGCAAAGACAAATGAAATTAATTTTTTAATTTACAGAGACAGAAAAGGAAATAAGAAAGAATAAAAAAAAAAGATGGACATTTATTGTTTTCTGTGATAATTTTTTTCAGCAATTATTAGCTAAAGCCTAAGTTAATTTTTCATTTTACTAATTTTATTATTTTATTTTATTTTTTCCTTTTTTTATTAAATCATAGCTGTGTATATTAATGCAATCATCAGGCAATTTAGTAATTTTAGACTTGAAGATTCTATAGTTCAATGTCTCAGATTGTAGAAAACATTGCAGTTATTTATCCTACTTGTACTTAATGGGGTGCTTTCCACTTTGAAGTACCATTTAATAGGTGTGAAAGTTTTGACTTGTAACTTTTTTGATTTATGAAAATAGGCTCTTGGTATGAGGAGATGATCAACAATCGAAATAAATCTATTCGAAGTATGAGTTGGAATTCTGACGGACAGAAGATCTGCATTGTATACGAAGATGGGGCTGTGATAGTTGGTTCAGTGGATGGTAATGCATTGATTGGACATAGAAATAAGATCAATATCTAGCTAAGGTTTTTTATCTTTAGAGATTTAAGTTAATGATTGCATGTTAGCATTTTAATTGAAAAATAGATGCAAAAAGAAAGAACAGTTGATATACAATTTGGTGACATTCAAGAACTGCTTTTTGGTTCTAACAAGTTTTTTATTAAGTATATTCAAGAAAAGAATTGTATTCTTTTTTCTTTTTTACATTGGGACTGAAAAGAGTGAATTAATTTTTAGCATTCTTTTAAATATGTCTGCCTAATCATGATTTATCTTTATTCTTGTGAGACTGTATAAATATGTAGATTTTAGCTTTAAAAAAATACAGAATTATAACTATTTTTAGTAAACCTGAACATGTTTTCATAGATTGTATTTTGTAGCCTTAAAACCCATGCAAGTCTTTCAAATTTTAGTATAGGTAAAACTGGGTTTTCTGAAAGTCTATACCTGTGTTTTTTTTTTTTTTTTGAGACAGAGTCTCACTATGTTGCCCTAGGTAGAGTGCTATGGCATCACAGCTCACTGCAAGCTCAAACTCTTGGGCTCAAATGATTCTCTTGCCTCAGTCTCCCAAGTAGCTGGGACTACAGGCACCCGCCATAATGCCTGGCTATTTTTTGTTACAGTAGTCATTTTGGTTATCTGGCCCGGGTTGGGTTCAAACCTGCCAACTTCAGTGTATGTGGCTGGCACCATAACCACTGTGCTACAAGTGCTGAGCCAACACCTGTGTTTTAATCTCAAACTCTATAGAGAAGTAATTTATTTTAAAATTATTTTTATTTCTGTGTGTGTACGTAACTTCATGTATCAACAGAAGACAGTGTGTCTGTAAAGCTATAGTTGTAGGAACTAAGGATAAAACAGTGAAAGACATTCCAGACCTAGATCAGGAGAGACAGATAAATGGTAGAGTAATTACAATACCCTGTGATAAGTGATAAGATAGGGAAAATACAAGAACATGTAGAAGTATTAGGTCATTAAATATGAAATGTCTGATCTCTAATCAAGAGTTTAATTATATCTTAAACAAGAAGCAGTACAATTAATCAAAGTATGCACCTAAACTGTCAGCATAGTTCTGCCATCTTAACAGTAGTTTGTGTATGCCAGCAGTGAGGAAGCCTGAAGAATGAGTGGCATTAAAATTGCAAAAGGTGTTTTCCACGGCTTATTGAGAATTGAATATTTTTCCTTGCAAAAAGTGGTGCAAAACTGGGAAAAAGTGGTAGTCAATTGGGGCAAGGTCTGGTGAATATAGTGGATAACAGAGGGTTTCCAAGTCCAGCTTTTGTAGTTTGAGCAGAGTTGTTTGTCTTGCAAGAGGATTGGCTTGTCTCTGTTGATCAGTATTGGGTGCTTAATTGCAAACATCCTCATTATGTTGTCTAATTGATTGGTGTATGAAGCTGTTGTGGATAATACCAGTGCTGGACCACCAAACAGACACCGTTAGCTTTTTTTTGATGAATATTTGAGTGTTTTGGACTGTATTTTTGGCAGTTTATCTTTATCCACCCATTGAGCTGACTGCTTGCAATTGTCAAAAAGACTCTATTTTTCATCACACGTAAAAATATGGTGTGGAAATGGTTTCTCTTTAGGTTGTGACAGCAAAGAAAGGCAAGCTTTGAGATGATTTCTCTTCTGATTCTTCTTTGATTCATGCAGAACCTATCTATCCAGCTTCATTACCTTACTGATTTATTTCAAATTGTCCAATATTATTGGAATAGTAACATCAAACCTTGCTGCTAATTCACAGATAGGTTGACATGGATTTGCTTCCACTATAGGTTTCAATTCATTATACAGCAAATATCAACAAATATTGTTGATATTTATACAACAATAAAACAAACAAGAGGTATCAAAGTGAAATGTCTGAGATATCAGCCATAAAAGTTAGTTCTTAAGGAAATCGGACATTTCTTATTTAATAACCTCGTATCACCTATGCAGACTTGGAGGGATCAGGGGAGGCTTATGGGAAGAAGTGATATCAATGCTGAGGCATTAGCTGCAAGGTAGGTTGAGGTATAGAAAGTCCTAGGCCTAAGAAATAGCATTTGAAGAGTGCAGCCGAGTTGAACTTAGACATGTTTGGGCCATTGAAAAAAGTTGATTATCAGCAGAGTATAATATTAAAGGTGAAAGTAGTATGTGATGAAACTAGAGAGGTAAACAGAGTCTAGATCTTGCAAATCATAAAGTATTAAGGAGTTTAGACTTTAAGAGCACTGGGAAGCCAATGAAGGGTTTTAAGAATGGGAGCAATGTGATAAGACTTATTTTCTAGAGACATCTCTGTGACTGCATTGTGAAGAATGAGAAAGGAAAGAAAGATAGTGGGTGGGTATATTGGCTAGGAACTTGCTGTGTCGATTTAGGTAAGAGGTGATGGTAGATGGTAGCATACATCAGGGTACTGATAAAGGAATGAAAGTGAATGGATTCTAGACATACTGAAGAGGTAGAATGGATAGGCCCTTGGCCATCTCCTTGGTTTGGAGATGAGAGGATAGAAGTGCCTAGGTGATACCTAGATTTTTAGCTTTGGCACCTGGATGGGTGGTGAAGTCTTTCATTGAAATAGGAAGTGTGGAGAAAGACTGGTTTTGAGGGACGATTTCTGCTTTGGACATGTTTGATTTTGTCATGCTATAGGTGTCTAAGTAAATATATTCAAACCATAGTTAAGTACATATGTTTGTACCTCAGAAATATCTATACTGAATGCAAAATTTTGGGAACCACTAGCATATACATGGTAATTTAAACCATTGGAAAAGGTGAAAAAACCTAAGGGCCATCTGTGAAATTAAGAATTAGCAACATTTAAGGAATGAACAGAAGAGATTCCATAAAGGATACTGAAAAGTAGCAGTCTTAGAGATGAAGGTGTACATGGGCTTATAGAAGCCAAGAGAATGTCAAGAAGGAAGGGAGGGTTAAAAAAAAAAAGTATGTCAATGCTTTAGCAACAGGCCATTAGTGACCTCCGTGAAGGCAGTTTCAATGGAGTTGGGGGGCAGAAGCCAGATTGTGATGGGTTATGGGTGGGGCTAAGGCTTGAGTAGGAGTTGAGAAAGTGGAGGCAACAGGAAGTGGAGATTCTTTTATATAGTCTGCTTGGCAAAGAATTGGTAGGAGTAGGATGGTAGCTAGAGGGGAAACTTAGGGTTCAGGAAAGTGGGTTTTGTTTTTATTTGAGGTGGTGGTTTTGAAGGGGAATCAATCTGCATGTGTTTAAATGCTTTTAAGAAAGGGCCTGGAGAGAAGAAGGAGAAAGAGAAAAGCAAAAAAGAAAATGAGAATTGTCAATAGAGGGAGATCTTTGCAAAGCTTGGAAGGGATTAAATCAGACCTTCTGTGGAAGTACCAGCTTTGGGTAAGGGTCTGGTTGGAGATAACCTCTTTTGTACTAGGAGACAAAGAAGATGTAAATGTGGTATAAGTATGTTCTGAATATTCAAAAGTGGGAGCGAATACTTCCTTTTTTATTTTCTTTCCAAAGTAGAAGATCATTTGCTAGTGAAGAGTGAGATACTGTGTCAGAGTTTAGAAGAAAGGGTAGAGAGTTTGAAATAGCTGCTATTTCAGATGTCTGTTTGGTTTTTGGCACAGATAGGTGCTCAATAACTATTGACCAAATAAGTTGAATGAATGTGTGAATGCTGTGGCCAGTGTGAGAGCTCTTTAGGAAAACAAAGATTTTGAAAGCAGTGGTTGGACGATCATGATTTTGAACTTTTAATAATTATGTTTATGTTTTATGTTAGGGAATCGTATTTGGGGAAAAGACCTGAAGAGTGTACAGCTGTGCCATGTAGCATGGTCCGCAGATAGTAAAATCTTACTTTTTGGAATGGCAAATGGGGAAATACACATTTATGATAATCAAGGGAATTTTATAGTGAGTATATGTATTTACTGGTTTTATTTATATAATCTTATGTGATAATTTTACATGTCATTCAGATGTGTATACACATTTATTTGTTATGATGACTTATATAATCCAAGTCTTCAATTCAGGTTTTTTCTTTTTTTTAATCATCTAAATTCTTTTTTAATTACAAAAAAGCCTTGGTTTCTTCAGGGCAAATTAATGTAACATATTAGGATATAGCTTTTAGTTCTGATTTTCTGGTAGCTGGAAAGGACAAGATGTCCGTGCATTGAAGGAGAGGAATAAAGAGTAGGATAATGTACGGTTTAGGCTTTCTAAGTGTCTTCTAGGACCTAAAGCCAAAGTTTATATGCAGTTACCAAAGATATTTTTTTTAGCAAGCTACAAAAAGTTCTTTATAAAAAGGAATGGGGCGCCGGCCCCAGATGCTGGAGGTGGTGGGTTCAAAACCCAGCCCCAGCCAAAAAGTGTTAAAAAAAAAAATGGGAGACTTAACTAGTAAGGGAGAAAAATCAGTTCTTGGAAAGAAGGATAATTATAATAATCCAATAACTGGTTGAAGTGAAATAGCTAACTTTTGTGTGATACTTTGGTATTTTCAAAGTACTTTTATATACTTCTTTTCATTGGGTCTCATAAAAACTCCATAAGTGTCTTTTTATCCTCATTTTACATGTGGGAAAAATGGAGACTTCAGTAAAGGGATTTGTCCAAGGTGGGTATACTTGTAAGTGATTAAGCTTGCATTAATCTGATTTTTGAATTTCATTTTCAGTGTCCTTTCTTTGATACTCTATTCATACTGGTAGGTTTTAAAATGGAAAATATTGAATAACGTAACCCATTTTATTTAGATGAAAATGAAACTGAATTGTTTGGTGAATGTCACTGGAGCCATAAGTATTGCTGGAATTCATTGGTACCATGGCACAGAAGGCTACGTGGAGCCTGACTGCCCTTGTCTTGCTATTTGTTTTGATAATGGAAGATGCCAAATAATGAGACATGAGACTGACCAAAGTAAGTATTTTCTGTTTTTTATAAATGTGGAAAATTAAAAAAAATATATAAAAATTGTTCTTAAGGTTATAATGTTCTCTAGTCTAAATATTTTCTCACAATTACCCCATTTTTCTTTTCTTTTTTTTTTTTGTTTTTTTATTAGATCCCGTTTTGATTGATACTGGCATGTTTGTAGTAGGTATACAGTGGAACCACATTGGCAGCGTGTTAGCTGTGGCGGGTTCCCAGAAGGTGTTCATGCAGGATAAAGATGTAAACACTGTGCAGTTTTACACCCCATTTGGTGAGGTCAGTGTCTTAAAGTTTTATCTCTTTCCATTGAAGTGTGCAGTGAGTAGGGTAGGGGAGAAAAGAATGGAGGAACAGGTCCATTTCTTTATATACTTGTCACAGTATATGAACTTGTCACATTTTCTTTCAGGGACATTTTGAGTAATGATGAAATATCAAGTGTATGTTTCAATAACAGCTTTTTAAAAAAATAACATCCTTATGTTATATTTATATTATGTTTTACCATAGAGTTTATTTTATAATCTTATAATTTTTAATTATAAAATAAAATGTTACAATTTTATACATTTAGAAAAGCAGAAGTTTGACATAAGAAATCTTCTTAGAGGAGTTAGAGTTATTTAGAATATTTCCTCCATAATCTGAATGTGTGTTTCTTTTCATATCTGGTTTTTAAATAATTTTTAACATAATTTAGTTGTTTCAGATAAAATTTTCTGATTTTTAATGTGATATTATAAATGGGCTTAGATATTAAATGTACGTATCTGTCTGTCATTCCTCTAAACTTCTGTTTTAATTTGTTACAGAGTAATTATTTGCAGAAAACTTGTATTAATAATTCATCTTAGGTGATAATACATTAAAATATAAGCATTGGTTTCATAAATTGACATATAGGGATTATCCTTCTCAATAGTATTATTAATAAATTTAATTTTAAAAGAGAATTTTCTGAAGTATCATTGGAAAATATCAAGTAGGAGAATTAATATTAATATTTGAATTTTAAATAATTTTGGAAGCTTATCAATAACCAAGCTTAATATATTTTTGCATATCTTATTTTCTGACCCTATACTATATTTTATTCCTTTTGGATGCTCTGTTGGTTTTTATAAATTCACTAATGACTACAATAGTATTTTTGGCTGCATAAAAGCCTGCAGTAGTTGTGTTAATATTTTAATATTAATATTTTTATGTATTATAATAATTTCTGTAAAGGTAAGAAATGGTGTTGTCTGATACTTTAAAATCAGTATCCATATCATTATCCAGAAGAATGTAATGTAGACAGTAGGTGCTCTCCATACATTGTCAGCCAACATTTCTGGTAGTTGTAAAGCTAAGAAAAACCAAGGGCATAATTTTCAAGATTCCTAAATAATTAAAAATATGAATTTTTTTATTTTGTGTTTATAGCCTGCTTCTAATTCATATTCTTTATTGGTTATTTTTGTTGGTCACCATTGGCTAACTTGCTATTATGTTGTTTTATCTGTTTATTTTCATTACTCTAGCCTTCTCCAAGTAGAAAAACATGTGTTCTAAAGCCTGTTTGTTGTATCTTACAAACCAATGTGTTAAGTGTTAGACTGAAAACTGTAAGAGGGTTTTGGTCCAGCTATAATTAAAAGGATCTGGGGTGGTGCCTGTGGCGCAAAGGAGTAGGGCGCTGGCCCCATATACTGGAGGTAGTAGGTTCAAACACGGGTCCAGCCAAAAACTGCAAAAAAAAAAACCCTCCATTTTACAATATTTGTTATTGTTCTTAATTTACTTATACTTGAGAGGAGAATCATCTCCAAATTACCTTTTACTTCAGACAGACACTTCAAAGAAAAGAACCCCATTTGCTTTGTGGGTAAGAATATGGAAAACA